>JAFEME010000218.1:0-44978 GCA_018831755.1 Niveomyces coronatus | reverse complement strand
CTTTTGGTTTTCATGTTAAGGGGTAAATTCACGTTTCAGCGAAACGCGCAGGGGTCCCTGTCGGGCCCGCCGCGCCATACAAGATTTTCATGTTTCGGGGAAAAAAGCCGCGCCGCATAAGAGGTAGATTATATACACTATATACTATAACAATGCCTAAAACTAGTCGATCTATGCCTTATACTACTATACTACCTCCTTTTATAATAGGTGCTATACTCTACACTTAGTTATAATCTATGCCTACTAGTGCGTTTTAATATCTACTACCTAACCTATTATAAACCTATCCTTATTCTATGCCTACTTATTATAGTTATTCTCTATAAACTAGTACCTAGCCTACTATTAGCTATTATTATCTACTATACTATCCTATAGGATAGCTAGCAACATCCTAATCGCACCCTAGTCTACTATTATTAACACCTCTACTATACCCTACGCCTTATCTACTATACTATAGAACATCCCTACTACCTACGCTATGTCGACCCTAGTCCGCTAGTACCGCAACGTCTTACCCTCCTAGTCGACCACGCCCGCCGCTATAGTGTTAAACTAGATGTGCATACCGTACGTATGTGTTTCTAATATCTACTCTATTAGCACTAGGTACTAATCCATTCCCTCGCCGATCTATGTTATAAACTAACGCACTATCGCTTGCACCTATAGGAACACACCGGCCACCCTTTACTTCGCCTCCTGCTCTATTATCCCCTCCTACGCATCGACCCTAGCCGCCTAGTCTTTAGCCACCACCTATTACATATCCCGCCGCCGCGCCTTATGCGCTGTGTATATAGCTATTGTCCGCGCTATCTTAATCACCGCCGATTTTATAGGCGTGTAATTTAATAGGCCGTACTACCTACTGCCCTCGTCGATCTCTATTACTACTATCGCGCTAATAATTATATTACTATACTTATCGTCCTTAATATTATAGTCTAATAGCTATATAACCGCCGCTAAACCCTATATGTCTATCTTATCGTCTACTAATACTACTATGTTTATCCTACTACTTATTATACTACTAGCTACACTTATATCTTTAGCCGTTGCTAGTCTTACTATGTCTTTATCCTATGTCTAGCCTACTATGTCTAGTGTTAACGCTTAGTATATACGCGTGCACTAGGCCTACGCCTCTATCTCTACCTACCGCTATGCTATTTTATAATATGCCTATGCACTACTCTCCTATACGTCCTATATATTGCCTTATTCTTCTATTATTATATATAGCGGCCGTTCCTTTTTATCTATATACTCTACCTAGTATATAATATAGATAATATATATCTATGTCTCCTTATATCGATCCTATAAATTATCCTCTATCCTTACGTTAAACGGCCGCGACGCCCTCTTATTAGCCTTACGCCGATTAATCTTAAACATAGTCGCTAACCTAATAACATTACGCTAGCACACCTACCGCGACGCTTCTATGATCTAAC
Organism: Niveomyces coronatus; assembly: GCA_018831755.1. NCBI lineage: Eukaryota > Fungi > Ascomycota > Sordariomycetes > Hypocreales > Cordycipitaceae > Niveomyces > Niveomyces coronatus. Next base: position 43,509 of record JAFEME010000218.1, on the reverse strand, counting down.
TAATACTCTTGCATAACTCCTATAATATGCCCTTAGCCTTATTAGGCGCGCGGGTTATAGTAATTAACGTCTTAGCGTGTAAACCCTCTAAATACTGCGCCTAGCTAACGCGGCATAACTATAGGTTAGCCTCGGCCTTTTAGTCATCGGCCTTAATAGCCTCTTACGCTACTGTCTTCTATATTGCCTACTTAGTTTCCCTTATCCTTTGCCTAAATACATCGACGTTATATGCCTTATCCTTATCCGCCCTTAACGGCTTCTCTCCTTCCCCCTCTACTAGCACTAACACCTTAAACTAGTAGCTCGCTAGGCCACCTATAAATAACCGCTAACAACATACGTTCGCTAACTATAGCATAGTATATAGCATACTATGCTATCCTCTAGGGTGCCGCCTATATGTTCTATTATTAGCCTATCTATACTAGGTATAGCAATGCTCCTCTATGCGCTTCGTCGTGCGTACTATATATAGGCACGTATTATATTATAATCCGTCCTTAGCGTATAGGTGAATATATAGGATAGGCGGCTGCTAGTCTAGCAACTTATACTTAACTAGTTCGACCTATATATCTACTATATTATATATTCCTTCTATTGTTTATAGAATGCCCTTCTACGCGCTAGTTAGTATATTACTATAGTGCGTGCTTAAATAGGTGGCTGCTTTAGCCTATACTATAGCCTACCGACATAGGCCGTAAAATAGAAACAGAAATCCTAGGTCGTAAATAAATAGATATATAATGTACGTCTAATCTACCCTAAGCGTGTTAGCCTTAGATATATATTCTTCTTTCCCTTAGCTATCCTTATGGTTTTTTAGAACTCCTTAACCCCTAAGTCCTACTATACACCTAACCCTAGCCACTATGCCTTTAGTTCTATCTAACACACCCTACCTTCTATTATATCTAAGCGGCGATATACTGCGCTTTCTATAAATAGCTGTCTATATAAACGCTTTATACCTCGTCGAACCTATACTATAGTCGGCTATTGCTAAGGTTTCTTATCTATCTTTTTATATATTAATAGTCTACTTGCCTATTAGGCGGGCTAGTGTATTTAGAGTTGTGCCCCCCTTAGGGTTAACTCGACTAATGATGTCGATATAGAACTAGGGTCACCCTATGAAATAGAACTGGCCCCCTGTATTTTTTTATAGGTATTTTTAATCACACTAAAACTAAAAGAACTAGCCCCTAGTTCTTTTCCGCCTATATAATAGGTAAGTAGCGCTACTATTATAGTCTTAAGCTACTTACCCTTAAGCGTATATAGTAGACACTATAGGTAGTAGGTAATACTAGATAAGGTAGGCACTATATATAAACTATAGAGTATATAGATAATAATATAATAATCTTAGTTAAATATATAACTTAGGCACCGCTAGTCTAAATTAGGTAAATTATATAGTATTAGCTAGCTTAGAGTTAGAGCATTCTAATAATATTAAAATTAGGTTATATACTTAGGAATTAAGTTATTAAGACATAGTTAAAGACTAAGACTATTTTTATATTATAGTATAATTACTTTAATAATACTACTACAAAATAAAAAAAAAATTAAAAGTAAATTTAATATGCTAGAAATATAAATAACTTTTTTTTAAATATAAAAACACTGTTAATTAGTATATAATAACTAAGAAATATAGACTTAAATCTATAATAGTAATTACTAAAAATATTAAAAATAAAGATATAAATTAGATATTATTTTCTATATCTAGTCTCTTAATAATTTATATTAGATATTTATTATAAGTATTATATTATACTTTTATATAATATATTATATAATACTTATAAAAGAAATAATCTATTAATAAAAATCTAATATTAATTTTATACTAGTCTTATAGTTTAATATAGTTTATTTTTAGAAATTAATTTCTAATATTAGATAACTACTAGTAAAATAGATAAACAGAAGGTCTTTATATATAATAGTAAATTATACTTTATTATATAAATCAAGTTCTGCTTAGAGTATTATCGCCTAGGCTAAATCTTGAAAATCCTCCTAGCGACTACCTCATTAGTGATGCTGATGGTGACAAGACGAGTCAAGGTAGACAATCTAGGCCGAGAATCGATAAAGTCGTCATGGCGTTCCGAGAGGCTGCATCAAAGTACCGATAGTGCGTGTCATGTGGAAATAAACAAGCAAACTCCACGGAAAAGAGTGTTCACCTTGCTGCACTTTTCGCTATATCATGAGCTAAGTTAATACTCAGCTCACTAAAACGAATACACATAGCCAAGGGGAAACTCCGCTCCAAGGCTCCCGGCAACTGCCCGAGCCCCCATATCACCCGACCACTCGGAGTCACGCTCAACCAACTGCACTGTGTACACCAGTTCATAATGTGAGGGGTGCCAGAAAGCAGAATAATGACAGACTCTCTTTATGGCATATTTTCACACCGGCGAGTCTCTTTCAACTAGTAGGCGAGCCTCAACAGTATTTTACGTACGATATAAAGCTCAAGATAGATTGCACCGGCTGCGTCGACATATGTGAATTTACCTGGCTTTTCTAATACGAGCTTTGGCTTATCTCACCTGAGCGTGGCGAAATGACTTATATTAGCTCTCTTCTGATGCTGTCTGCCATTACATTAGCAACATGTCAGTTTCTCACGCCACTCCCAGAAACGTTTCTCAACAGCTCCGCAACATGGGCCTGGCTTTCGCATGACAAGCCCCAATTTGGGACTCTGCCCGGCGCATTCAATCGCTCAATATTCAATGCACCTGCAGCAGCCGAGGCTTCGGATGCTGGATTGACAGAAGTGTAGGCTTCAGTGGATGCTCCGCTCTTAGCATTGCTAACTAACAATGAGGCAGAAACGCAAGATTGAACAGTAGTGATTTTGTGGCTTACGATGAACGATTCTTTGACATTATCGGTTCTAATGCAAAAGTTGAGCACGTTCAACAACTTGATATTCGCTCTCACGAGGCCCCGTGCCTCGTGCCGGGCACTGACTTACTCTTTTTCGTTGAGTGGGGACCTAGGGAAGAGGGCTACGGGCAACATGGATGGCAATACATCTTGGATATACGAAAGAACGTGCTGCGCACCGTCACAACGAGCCCCCCAACATTCAATGTACATGGCTGCGTGACATTCAATAATTCACTATACGTTGTTACCGACGGCAGCCTCAATGAGACTGGCTACCTTGCTAGGATTGACCCATCCAATTGGAAGAGAACAACATTACTGAACAATTACTATGAGCAGCCTTTTGGCGGTTTCAACGATCTTGCCATGGATAACGAAGGCAATTTTTATTTGACTGATAGCAAGTCTGGTTGGGTGTGTCAGCTCTGATGTAGGACGATAAGTATCGCGCGCTGACTTGATGGAAAATGCAGGGAAAAGGAATAGTACCATATAAGCCGCCAACATCACCAGCCACCTACTTTGTCAACGGAACGACAATGCGTCCGAAAATGATACAATCGACAACAGGGAATGCCAACGGAGTGGCGCTCAGCCCAGACGGCCGGACACTGTATCTGCCCAATACTGGCGTCTCCAAATATTATCCCGTCCGCAAGGAGCCATACGACGACAAAGGCCTGTGGGCGTATGACTTTGTGAGTTCTAAAGACGGGGCGCGGCTGCCTGTGCTCGCCAACAAGCGGCTTCTAAACAATCCAATCGCTTATTTTTACGACGGCATTCGAGTGACCTATGATGGGCTTATCTTTGTTGGTGCTGGGGACGGGGTTGATGTGGTTGACCCAGACACGGGCCTTGCGCTTGGATCAATTCGTGTTGGAGGGGGGAGAAATGTTGCAGTGTCTCTAGCTTTAGGCACCCATGAATTCTGGATCGTCGGCCGTGGTGGTGTTTGGCATGTTTCCGGTCTTACCCATACCTTGAACTAATACGTACGAGCCTGACCATAAGTGACTCGTCATTCGAATTTTACTGACTTAGCTACGAAGTATTTCAATGAATATACCGGAACGAAAACATTTAGACCATTCGAACTAGATTTAAAAAATAGGTTACGAGTCACTAGAATCATAATAATCATTACTGTAGAAGGCAGCTGCCAGGACCACTATAGGTGTCAAGCAATTAGGTCACGAGCGAATTGTTGTTATTATTAAGCCTAGCTATATGTGTGTGTCTAGGTATAATAGTGGCTTATTCTAAGTCATAGAAAGGTCTATTTCTTAGAAAGTAAGTTAGGTAAACATAAGTAGGCTTAATACTTAGAGAGTTAGTTTATTATAGTATATAGTAAGTACTATTAAGAAGTTATTCCTAATAATAAAATTATTACTTAGATTAATTAGTAAAGAACTAGACTATCTAGCTATAGGAATCTTTATTCTTTATATACTTATCTAGTTTTTTACTATTCTTTAGAATATTTAAATTATATATATTCTATAATAATCCTATAGTACTAGATTACCTTAATAATCTAATAATCTATTATATAACTTTCTTTTTTATATTATACTAAGACTATAGCTTTATAGTATAAGGTTTTTCTCTTTAGGCTTTTAGTTTTTTCCTCTTTTAAATATCTTTTTTATTAAGGTGTATAACTTTAATAGTTAATAGAAGTACCGAAGGTACGTAGGGAAGTATAGCAGCGTAGGTATATAAGGAAGTACCTGCTGTAGAGGGAGGAAGGTCGAAGATAGGAAGTTAAGAGAGTCGAAGGAATCGAGCAAGTAAGAAGTGTAGATATAAGAAGGAAGAATGCTTAATGATTATTGCTATAGTAAGGGGAAATAGCTGTTCTTTATATATTCGAGTAGCTAATCCACTTTTCCTTGCTTTTTACATTACGTGGCCTATTGTGTGTAAGCCAGGGTGGCTGCCAGGGAGGCTAGGGAGGCCTGAGCGGCTTCCCCACACACACTACCTTGACACTCCGCGATAACTTAGGAACCGCTAGTCTAAATCGGGTTTTTTATACACCGTTAGATAGCTTAGAATTAGAGCATTCTAATGATACCAAAATCGGGTTATATACTTAGGAATTAAGTTGTTAAGGCTTAGTTAAAGACTAAGACCATTTTTATATCATAATGTAATTGCTTCCTTTACATTTTTAGTAGTCTAAGATAGGCCTAGAGACTAATTAGTATATTAATAATAATAATAATCGATTAATAGGTATAGATAGCTAAGTTTTATACTAGTTTTAAATAAAAAAATTATAGAGAATTACCTCTACTATATCTTAGCTTTTAACTTTTATATTTATAAAAGCAGGTTTATTAGTCTTTAATTTATATTATAAGTTTTCCTAATTAAAATCCTTGTGTTTTCTATATTAATATAGTATACTAGATAGGCTATTCCTTTATTAGGATCCTAGTAGCTAACCTATCTTTTATTTAGTCGAGCCGTTCTTAATTCTAAGTCTATATTATACTATTATAGCTGGTCTAGTCATGGACCTACCCTGCAGCCTAGTCACGTGTCCACGCGTTAGACCCTACATTTAGCTAAATACTCTATTGGATTCCGATCGTAACTCTTTAAGCTACGTCTTATACATAGAGCCTGCCTAACTAGAGGAGTGCCTATCTATAGCAATAGACCGATTTAAGCCGCCTATATGCTCCCTGTCCTACCTATAGCTGACCGCCCCCTTAACATTACGTAGCTCCTTACCCTTAGGACGCTAAGCACGATGCTGTCCTATCTACCCCCCCCTAAACAACCCTAAGATACATCCTTATTCGCGAAGTTTATATAGGATAACCCTAATGCTTAGTTTAACTACTACTAGCAGGCCTACGCCTATATAGAAACCTAGGATATCTAGATTAATAGCCTAACCTACTATGTATTAGCCTAGGACTAGAAGGTTGCTAACCTTAAGACTAGTATGCTTAAGAAAGACACTATAGAGAAGAGTCTACTCGCCTAGCTTAAATAGAAAGATTGCGAAATTATTAAGGCCACTATCTATGCCTAGCTCGCTTAATAAGCTGCTCTACTAATAGTAAGGGTACTAACCCCTAAAGTATCCTAAGCTTTCTCTACTAAGAGAACTCTAGCTCCTAACCTAGGAACGACTCTACTACCTAATGCTAGATCTTCCTCTTTCGCCTAATTATCTAAAAAGCTCCCTAACCTAGATAAGTTTAAAGGCACCTGCTCTAATCCCCGCCGATTCTTATAATAGGTTCACACTAAAATAAATATAAACGCCGACTAGTTCCCTACTACTACTAGCTAACTAACCTATATTGCTAGACGACTAGCTAGAAAAGCCTATAAATTAATATTGCCCTATATTGTTCTTAGTGTTCCCTAATTCGACGATTATCTAAAGCTACTAGCTTATCTAGAAGACGCCTTTAGTGATCCTAACTATGTCTAAAACGCTTAGAACGACCTCTATCGACTCCGCTAGAGAAACTAAGACTTTAGCACTTACTTCTCTAAGTTCTAACGCCTTGCCCTAGAAGGAGAAATGCCTAACGACGCCCTAACGCCCCTACTGTTCTAAGGAATCTCCTATAAACTATAGGACATACTATTATATAACCCGCCCCTAAGCCGGAAATTCCACTAGTACACTAACCACCTATAGACATTAGATAACCGTTATCGCTAGTATTAGTAGTAAATCTAACGCTACTATACGCTTACGCGAGCTGCCTATAGGAATAATAGTAAGCTATCTCCTTATAGAGGAAGGAGTCCACCCCGCTAAAGCCCGCCGCGTCCCCTAGCTCCGGCCCTGGCCCCGGCCCTAGACCCTATAGACCTTAGCAACTAGCGCTATGTTATAGGACTAAACAGATAAGATAACAATCTATGCTACTAATATAGCTTAGGTGATTACCTTATTTATAGTTGCCCTTAACCTAATACTTAAGGTACCTAATTCCGCTCTACTACTATTAACCGTCCTAATTCGCCTACTACTACGACTTCCACCCTAAGCACCTGCTAATTAACCTCCTAGCCCGCTTAGATAGGAAACAGGGTAAGCCTGACCTAAGTCACCGTTAGGTGTCACCCTAACATATAACCCTTGTCCCTAAGGAACCCGCCTTAAGAACTATACGACTTTCCTCCGCCGCTATATATAGCGTACCTATAGAGGAGGAATACAACTAACGATTAAATCTAATAATCCTACCTACTAAACTCTATTCTACTAACTATACCTCTATTCCTACTCTAGCTATACTTAATAGTAGAGTAGAAGGAAAAGCATTTATCGACTAGAGCTAGGCCGATAGATTTAACTTAAAGAAACACTGCCTAACACACCTAATTACGATTAAAGTATTTAATAGAAGACTAGCTAAGAGTAGTTAAATTACACACTATATCTAGATAGTGATAAAGATCTATAACTACTACTAGAAAAACATAATATTATATATAATATAGCTAGGAAGCTATCTAGTTATGCTAGGAATACCGTAGTTAAAGCAGCACGACCCCTAAATTAGTTAGGCTAGCTATAGCCTATAGTTCACTAGCTCCTACTACCGACGACACTATAACATACTAACTCTACCTTCTAAGGTTCCTACTATATATACTATCCCTATTAAGATCTACCGCTAGTTAGGATCAGCCCTAGCGGCGCTAGCTAAACGCAATATATTCCCTATATTATTAAGAGCCGTAATAGCCTACGCTAGACGGCTAAAGGTTAAGCTATATGCTATTACTATTAGATAGATTAATAATATAGTCTAGAGCAACCCTATAAAAGAAATCAGCTTACCGCCTAAGATTACCGACTTTACTAATGTCTTCTTACTAAAAGAAGTAGATAAGCTACTACTATATAGACTAGGAGACCATTATATCCCTCTAATAGAAAGGAGCTTACTACTATTTAGGCCTCTATATAGAATGTCTTAAAATAAGTTAAAAGCCCTTAAGGAGTGGCTTAAGGAAAATCTATAAAAAGGATTTATCCGCCTAAGTTCCTCGCCTATCGCCTCGCCTGTCCTTTTTGTTAAGAAGGCCGACGGAGGGCTACGATTCTATGTCGATTACCGCGCCCTAAACAACATTATAATCAAAGATCAATACCTAATGCCGCTAGTAAAGGAAACCCTAAATAACCTTATAGGGATAAGATACTTCTCTAAGATAGATATTATATCTATATTTAATAATATATAAGTTTAGAAGGGCGAGGAATATCTAACTATGTTTTATATCTATTTTAGACTATATAAATCCCTAGTTATGCCTTTTAGCATAACTAGAGCACCTACGACATTCTAGAGGTATATTAATAATGCGCTCTAAGACTACCTAGATATCTTCTACACCGCCTACATTAACGACATCCTAATCTATAGTCGCATAAGATCTAAGCATAAAGCCTACCTTCGTTTAGTGCTAGGCGCTCTATAGAATGCCAGGCTTTATATAAAACTAGTAAAATGCAAATTCTTTATTATAGAGATAAAGTTCCTAGGCCTAATTATTAGCAAGGATAGAATCTAAATAGATCCTAAAAAGATCTAGACGATAATAGAATAGTAAGCGCCGATGTGCGTAACTAACGTATAGGCCTTTCTAGGCTTTAGAAATTTCTACCGCCGGTTTATAAGGAATTATTTATAGATTACTATACTATTAAACCGCCTAATAAAGAAGGACGTTTTATTTACTTAGATAAAGAATTACTAAGACGCGTTTTAGTGTCTTAAGACCGCTTTTAGTACCGCCCCTATGTTAGCACCGTTCGATTAGGAAAAGTATATAATCCTTAAGACTAACGCATCTAATTTTATATCCGCTAGAATACTCTCCTAGGTAGGGAATAATAACATTCTAAGGCCTATTGCCTTTTTCTCTAAGAAACACTCTTTAATAGAGTGCAACTATAAGATCTATAATAAGGAGCTAATAGCCATTATCCGCTGCTTTAAGGAATAGCGCCCTAAGCTTAAGGGAGCGCCCTCGCTAATTAAAGTTATTATAGACCACTAGAATCTTAAATACTTTATAATAACTAAGTTACTAAACTATTAATAAGCCCGCTAGTCTAAGTTCCTATCCCGCTTTAATTTTAAGATTATATATCGCCCTAGAAAGCAAGGAGGCAAACCGGACGCTCTAACCTAGAGGGTAGAGGATTTACTAAAAGAGGGGGATAAGCGTCTCCTATACTAGAGCTAGATAGTGCTTAAGAGAGAGAATATAGACTCCTATATTAGGTTCTACACTACCTAGATCCTAACCATCTTACTAGCCGACCTATAAGACTTATTCGACTAAGGATATTAGTCTAATAAGATATTAAAGTTAATCTAAGCAGCTATTAGGGAAAGTAAGCTACGTTACGCCTAGATTACCCTTACTAAGTGTATAGAGAAAGAAGGGCGGCTATACCTAAGGGACCGCCTCTATGTCTCTAACTATAATGAACTAAAAGCTAAGCTGCTACGCCGCTACTATAAGTCACCTATCGCTAGACACCCTAGAAGAGCCTGTACCTACGACTTACTATCTTAAAGTTATTTCTAGCCTAGAATGCTTACTTACGTAGAGCGTTAGGTAAAGAACTACTATACTTACTAAAGATTAAATGCCTCCTAAGAGGCATACTAAGGGGCATTAAAATCACTTCCTATCCTAGAACGTGCCTAGCGAGATATATTAATAGACTTTATTACGCAACTGCCCTAGAGCTAAGGTTATAACTTAATACTAGTTATAGTCGATCGGCTAACCAAGATATAACACCTAATTCCCTATAAAGCTATATATAATACATAAGACACTACCCGCCTATTTCTATAGTACATCTAGAAACTACACGGCTTGCCGATAATAATCGTGTCTAATCGAGGTCCTTAGTTCGTGTCTAAGTTCTAGAAGCACCTAAATTAATTACTATAAGTATAAAGCCTACTGTCTACTATAGTCTACCTATAGACTAACGGCTAAACTAAACGTTTTAACGTAGTCCTAGAGCAGTATCTCTAAGCCTATATATCTTACCTATAGGATGACTAGGCCGTATAGTTACCTCTTACTAAGTTTACTATAAACTCCTAGAAATCTAAGACTACTAGCGTATCCCTATTCTTCGCTAATTATAGGTCGCACCTACGAATAGGCTTTAAGCTAGAGCTAGCCTATACTAATACCCCTACTAGCCGCGACGCTACAGTATTCGCTAAGAATATAAAATTAATTATTAAACACCTACGTTCTAAATCTGCCGCCGCCTAAGCCTACTATAAAGACTAGGCTAATCATAAGAGATAACCTACTAGAACATATAGGCTAGGCGAACAGGTTTAGCTTAACATAAGAAACTTTTAAACCCTACGACTATAGAAGAAGTTAGATTAGAAGAACGTCGGCCTGTTTAAAGTAATAGAAGCTATATCGCCCTACGCCTACTAACTTAAGCTGCCTAGGAGCATAAGAATACATCCTGTTTTCTATGTGAACCTACTAAGACCTAACCTAAATAACCTACTGCCTAGACAGCGGCTTATACCGCCGCCTCCTATAGAAGTTAATAGCGCTAAAGAGTTTAAAGTGCAGGAGATTCTAGACTCCTATTAGGAACGGAGAGGCCGTAGGGCCCTACGATTAAGATATACTATAAAGTAGACTAGATACGACGACCTAACTAAAGAGCCTACTAAGTATTTAGAAAATGCGTAATAGATTATAGCGAACTACCACCGTCGATACCCTAATAAGCCTAGCCCTTAAGGGTATGCTCGTAGGGGCTCGCGCCTTAAAAGGGGGGCGTATTATTATAGCTAGTCTAGTTATAGACCTACCCTATAGCCTAGTCACGTGTCTACGCGTTAGACCCTGCATTTAGCTAAATACTCTATTGGTTTCTAATCGTAACTCTTTAAGCTACGTCTTATACATAGAGCCTGCCTAACTAGAGGAGTGCCTATCTATAGCAATAGACCGATTTAAGCCGCCTATATGCTCCCCGTCCTACCTATAGCTAACCGCCCCCTTAATATATACGTTCCCTCTTAATCTTTATAAAGAGCTTTCTAAGAGACTAATAGGTCTTCTCTACTAGCTCGTCTATTAGTTACCTAAGCTATTTACCTAGGAGCCTTTTATCCTTCCCTATCTAGACTTATATATTTATAACTTTCTTATTAATAAGCATAGAGAACTTTAGGGCATTATTGACTAGTATAGAGTAGGATTAGTACTCTATAGTGTTAGCAATCTTTAGTCGCTAATATAGCTAATGCGAGATTAGGATCTAGGCAGTATAAATATTAAGAGTTAATAGAGCATAGTATTATAAACAACACTATATAGGGCTAGTCTATAGTAGGCGCACTATAAAGCTATAGTCCTAGTATAATACTAAAAAGGACATTATTATTATAAATAATAAAAAGGCAGCATTACTAAGTAGCCTAAAGAAGCGGCTAAGTAAATAAGGAGCGGCAATACAACCCTAAGGGTTATATAACGCGCTTATAAGGATCACGCATAAGCATAGTAAGTAGCGCTTACTATAATCACTAGTAAGTAAGGTAATCCTAAATTATAGTAAAAAGATAGATAAGTATATAAAGGATAAAAATTCTAGTAGCTAGGTAGTCTAGATCTCTACTAATTAATCTAAGTAATAGTTTTACTATTTAGAATAACTTCTTAATAGTACTTACTATATACTATAATAAACTAATTCTCTAAGTATTAAGCTATAATAGTGGCTTATTCTAAGTTATAGAAGGGTCTATTTCTTAGGAAGTAAGTTAGGTAAATATAAGTAGGCTTAATACTTAATAAGTCGGTTTATTATAGTATATAGTAAGTACTATTAGGAAGTTATTCCTAATAGTAAAACTATTACTTAGATTAATTAGTAGAGATCTAGACTACCTAGCTATTAGAGTCTCTATCCTTTATATACTTATCTAGTTCTCTATTATCCCTTAGATTATTTAGATTATTTACATTCTATAATAATCTTTTATCGCTAGATTATCTTAATAATCTAATAATCTATTATATAACTTCCTTCCTAGTGTTACACTAGGACTATAGCTTTATAGTGCGCCTACTATAGACTGGCCCTATATAGTGTCGTTTATAGCATAAGCCTACTTATATTTACCTAACTTACTTCCTAAGAAATAGACCCTTTTATAACTTAGAATAAGCTATTATTATAATTATATAATAGATTATTAAGTTATTAAGATAATCTAATAATAAAGGATTATTATAGAATATAAATAATCTAAATAATCTAAAGAATAGTAGATAACTAAATAAGTATATAAAGGATAAAGATTCTAATAGCTAGGTAGTCTAGATTTCTATTAATTAATCTAAGTAATAGTTTTACTATTAAGGATAACTTCCTAATAGTACTTACTATATACTATAATAAATTAACTTATTAGGTATTAAGCCTACTTATATTTACCTAACTTACTTCCTAAGAAATAGACCCTTCTATGACTTAGAATAAGCCACCGTTACACATAGAGAGCAGACAACCAGGGTATGGAAAAATCCCTAGAAGAGCTAATCAAATAGCGGCAAATGTACTGTCGCTTCGTGACAGATCAATTGGATCACCGGACGATGGCAAGGCCGATGTGACTAGAATGTCACTCATCGCAGAGAATTTATGTATTGCCGCGCGGGATCCGGTCTGTCGCGGCGGGATACTAGGTAGGCTTCTATAAGAGGTATGATCGGCAACGGAAGGCAAATTTAACAAGGACAGAAGAGACCTCGCGTATGATCTAAAGGAAGGATGGGTTGACACGAGCGTGCTCGAAACTTTAAAGCTGGCCTTTGAAGCATTACTTAAAAAGTCACACGGCTTTGACCATCTTGACAAGACGGCATTTTCTTGGCGGCTATTTTAAAATTCCTAAATGGAGACAAAAGCTCGTGCTTTTAGTAATGAAGCAGTCCACACTAGTCGGACGTGCTAAATCGCAGAAAGTCTTAGCAACCCCGCATCTTCTCTCAGCCAGCTGCAAGGCCGCATTGGCGGGGAGTTATTCACCGCCTCAACTCGACTGGGCGAGTAATACGATGTCTAGTTGAATTTTCTCTCACTAAACAAGTGGGCGATCTGCGCTACGGATGACGATTCAATCTTTTAGTAAACTCCTATACTAATGGGCTCCCGCATTGATCTATGATATATAAGCAAGGCCATTTCTATTGTTACCTCATCTTAATACTAGACTTATATCTTCCTACACTAGACTGTCCGTTCGAATCAGCGCAACTGCTACACGGAAACGCTATGCCGGGTATGTTGCTTTGACCCTGTGCCGACCGCTTCACGCGGGCTCTAATCAGCAGTTTAGAGTCATCGACATCCGCCATACCTGGATCTCTCCTGCTTGATGAATCCAAGCCGAGCTTCACTTTTACCTATAGCATCGCCACCGACCGTGGATCCGACAGTAATTGGATAGGCCTCTACTATGCCTATGGCGGTGGACCCGATCACGGTGCGCATGTGCAGGACTCTCTCGCGTGGGTATGGGCGCCATCATCCTCCGGCACCGTCCACTTGCCGACGGACGACCTGTATGGTGCCACATACAAGGCATATCTGCTCGCTGATGGCGGCTACACGTCCCTTGCCGATCCGCTCATCGTCAATCTAGGCAATCCCAGCGTCGACCTGCGGGTCCTTACGGGCGCCATCTTTACTACGCATAACGCCCGTCAAGGCGAGGCATTCACCGCCAACATCGGAAACCTCATCAATCGGGCAGGCGATCCTTGTACGCGCTTTGCCACCGAGCGCGACTGCTGGGCCCGAGTAGACGTGGCCGGTATTGTCAGCGGCACCCCACCTGTCGATGATACTATGACAAGGACCACAACGACTCTACCTGTAACAATTGAGAACCGCGGTGGTAAAGCTACTTTACAAGTCGAAATCCCTGTGCGGCCATCCGCCGAGACTCTTGTTGGTACTCTACGCATTCTTAGCTTTAATCTCTGGGTCGGCGGCATCTTTGTCCGTAATCATCACGAGAAACAAATTAAATTCCTCGCACAGCAAAATGTTGACGTGGTCGGTTTGCAGGAGAGCACGGGCGGGCATGGCACTCGTCTTGCCCGTGCGCTCGGCTGGCACTCCTGGCAAGGCCCTGAAGTTGCTATTATCACGCGCTATCCCATCGGCGAAGTACTTCCTGCGCCAGACCGCACTGGCGCCGCGCGTATTATCCTCGACAGCGGTGGCGGAGTCACAAATAGTGGCAGCACAAGAGGAAAAAGCGAAATCGTATTTTGGAACTGTCATCTGGGATACGACCCCTACGGACCATATGACTTTTGCTTCAGCCACATGACGTTCGAACAGGTCATGGCGCGTGAGGCGTTGTCTGGCCGCACACCGCAAGTCATGGCCATCACTAGCAGCATGGTCGATGCTCTTACCGACGCCGACGACGTGCCCGTAATTCTGACGGGCGACTTCAATGCGCCGTCTCACCTAGATTGGACCGACGAGGCCAGCCATTTGCATTGCGGTATTGGTTTCACGGCATGGCCTACCTCAACGTTTCCTGCTGACGCCGGCCTGGTCGATTCGTTCCGACTTGTTCATCCGGACCCGGTAGTTGAGCCGGGCATCACCTGGTCTCCGATCTATCTCACCAACAATGGCCGCAATGAGCCATTGGACAGAATTGATTTTATATACCACAAAGGGAAAAAACTGGTTGTCCGCGATTCACAGGCTTTGGTCGTTGGGAAACCGAGACCTCAGCCCGACCATGCCAACAATGAGTGGCCTTCGGATCACAAAGCTGTTCTAACGGCATATGTACTTGCAGACTAATACAAGGACATTAGGTCAGAAACATGACATTTTGCGTCTAATGCATGTATACAATAATTCAACGTCATCGCGTACAATAGCCAGTAGCGTATACCAATAGACCAAATAATTCAAGAATTCAAGTCTCTGCAGGTGCCAGAATGGAAGGGGGAAAAAGAAAAAAAGGTGATACCAGCATCTATATAACCCGTTTCGCATAAATGCTCTTCGCAGATGAGAGATCAAAGTTCTCCCAGATAAAATTGTGACTGCCAGCAGATCATCCAAGTAGTCGGCTAATGATTAATTTGTCCACAAATCAGATCGCATCGTCGCACGTACAGATTTACCTCATCTTACAACAAGTCGAGGCCAGTCTGTGCTTTCGACCCCCCTCTTTCTGAATCGTATGGCAATCATGGCAGGTTGGACATGACCGAATTACCCCCAGAACGCACCCAATAAGGATCCATGACCTGCTCAATAATTGCTTGGTCAAAGAGCTGCCACGAATAATCCAAACCCTGAGCCACATCCATTGGTACTTGCTGAATTGTCGAAGGGCTTGGCATATGTAAAGACTCTAGCTGCTGTTCGAGTCTTGCAGCTAGTTTTCCGCGCAGACATGGCCGCGGCTCGTTTGTGTCGTGCAACAGATTGACGTGTATCCGAATGATATCAAAATCTGGCAGTATGTTAGAATCTATTTTGACTTAAAAAACAGCAGCTACAACGAAGATTGTCACTCACCAGCTTGCTCACCAGCACCGGCTTCTATTCCTTGCATGACGATTTGTGCCGCCCATGTTATCATTACGAGGTCCCAATTTGACCATATTGACTTGTCGTTAAGGTGCAGCTTTAACGTGGCTCGGGCAGAAACAAGGAGCTCGTGTTGCTCGTGGAGTGTGATGCTGTTAGAGTGCAAACTACAACCCCGCGCAGGGTGATAGATGGATAGAACGACGAGTCGATGCAGAACGTATTGCCGAAACACCAAAGTACGCTGCTCGTCTGTCTCGTCGCCCGTCTTGGCAAACTCTACAAGCCAGTCATCTAGACTTCTAGCCCAGTCCCTGATAACTGCGGCGTCAATTGGCGTGAAAGGAATGCTGATGGGCACACTGCTGCCCAGGACATTTGTGAAACAGGACCATATCGTAGGCAAACCACGCCCTGAGAAGCGCGAAAGCCCTGTGTGCATCATACGCGAGAGACGATATAAGGGATCATGGTGTGGTATTTGTAAAGCCGCAAATGGTGGCTCAATCGGCACAACAGGACATGTCAGATGAAGTGAAGCATGCTCCAAGTCAACGATCTGCACACCCTTGAATATCTTTGGCCAGTCAAAGATATTCTCATCAACTTGAGGGGGGCAGTGCTCGAGGATCAGATTGTAGGCTATAGATATCCAGAGACCTGTCTCGCGGACCTTGGCCTCGTTGAGCAAGCTCGCGAGCACTAATCCGAGAACTGAATGAAATGCGATGGCTTCGGAGGTGACTGGATCCTCAAAAGGGACAGACAGTTCGCTACCAGGTATGCTTAATTGGGCTATGGCACTACTTAGCACCTTGAAGTAACCGGGTGCGATTGCGGCGTGCTCGGCGGATCCTCGAATACTAGAGCAGTATAGCATCGATGCCAGCAAAAGCGGCTGAGGGGAGGAAAAAATTTGTTTGCTTGGGAAGAAATGAAGGCCAGGCATCTTATCGTGGAAGCTAAGCCCGGTTGTTAGTGACAGTGGTCAGAGCGGCCTGTATGTCTTACGTTTGCCACAGGTATTTGATAGTATCCCTGTTCCACAACACCGCGTCACGATGTCCGGTTGCGCAGCGCTCAAGACTTGCGACTGCATCCCATATATGCTGCAGAGAGCCGTCTCCCACTACGGGTGTTGCCTTTGATTCGTCCTCAACTGGTGTCACAACTTGCTTCGGACCCGAGTCGTCGGATTTGACGTCGCCGGGCGGCTGCAGTCCGAGGTGATCCTCGATCACCTTGACCCGCCGTAATATGTCGCGCGTGACATCGTACGATGCCATTTCGGCAAGCGGCATCGAGGCCGGCATCATAAAAGCGGAGGCATTGGCCCTGGGTACGAAAATGCATGGCAAACCGGCACGATCGCAGCGGCGACAAGTGTTGCCCGAGTCTATTCGACATTTCATCTTTTGCCTACGACAGTTGACTGGGGTCGGTCAGTGTCCACGATCGCATCACGATTCTCGAAGGGCTGGGTTAAAGGGTGAACGAGAACGAGAACGAGACAAATCACGAGATTCGGGAGAGGACATGCTCACTGCAGGCTTTGCGTGCCTTGGGTTCCCCCGAGTCGTCCTCCATACTGTTATGACTGAGCTGCTATCAGAGTCGATCCGCGGATAGTAGGCTTTACCCACAGCGGGCGCAGTCTATGGTTTTATACCCTCCTGACTCGTCGACGATTTATCGTTCGATTCTGATCGATTTTTTATGGCCGACTGATGGATAAATGAGCGCTTGGCGGACAACGCGACGGCGCTCGCCTCGAAAGCAGGGCAGACCCTGTGCGGCGGGCAGAAGATAAATCATGTACGGAAAGGTTTCTGTCTGGGGACTGTAGGCCTGGTAGACATTAAAATGCGGGGAAACTCACTTCTACTAGTACGACGAATCCACCCAGGGGATCATTGGATCAAAAGATGATGAACTGACCTGGAGTATTACTACTGTACCTTTATAATTTAGCTGGTCGCATCTGTGTCGGAAGTCCTTAAGAAAGGTGGATGTCCCAATGATTGATGTACAGGCTGGACACATCTCCTTTCCTCGCACTCTAAAGCACGCAACAGAAGTGTTGTAGGAAAAGCCTGCATGCACTTGTGGTATCAACGGTGCGAGCGGCCAGATAGTGCACAGCTGCCCCTATTTACAAAACTCAATCCTGCTAATTACTAGTATTGCGCGGCTAGCATACAGTGCCCGGTGCACTTGTAGGGCACTATAAAAATATAAATACTAGTATGGTGCTATGTAGGTGATAAGATAGCATCATCATGATTAATTATTTATAATAGAGATATAAATAATAAGAAAGTAACTTAGAAATATATTTGAATCTAGCCCTACTAAACATTGAGGGAATACTTTTAATCACGTTGATGGCCGACTTCTCCGAAACATTATTCTTCACATATGTATATTGAGCCCCCGCCCCCCATTCCGGCATTGCACCATCCCACCGGTGCATAGATCTTGTATGCTGTATTGGTCAGATCGAAATACATTAGTTGGGGCTAAAGATTCGTCGCCAAGCCGTGCGAAGCGGTGACTTTGTCTTGCGCAGTCAGTGGCGAGCAGGTTGACTGCCCTCATTTACTGACGCTCATTGCGCAAATGCCGAGTGAGGAATACTTCACAATTTACATCTCGGTCGGGCCCGCTGGCTCTTTCGTTTACTCATTGAAGCGATTTGCGATTGTACACAATTCTTGTCCGCCGTCTCTAGCGATATGATCATCGCTCACAATCTACATTTTGCCAGACTGCCAGATTTACATCGCCAAGAAAGTCTCGGTTGCACCGATCTGGTGAAGATGTGAAGTGGATCTAGCTTGAGCATGTACTGTATACCTTGACAACCACCGTACTAATGGACTCTTTTTCAGTTGTTTTTTTTTTTTTTCAGTTTTGCGAGTGCGCAGGCACACAGGGTGCGAGTGAGTGAATGGGCAGGATTGCTGGCTTAACCATGCTGTGATGTCTGATCGCCGAGACCGGTAAACATCGGCGACTGCGGCGATCTTTGCCGGCAATCCAGTTGACCAGACGGCTTACAGTTGCCCACTTTACTGTGGCCCTCCGCTCAAAGGAACGCGAGAGCCCAATTATTAAAAAAAAAAGACAAGTACGGCGTTCTCCTTTGCCAATATATCTCGCGAGCGCCTCCCTCGTCGTCAGGCCTGACATTTTCTCTTTAGCACTGTCATCTGACGCGATGAAGTGCCAAAGTATCACTCCGTGCTATCCATGGTCACCCATCGTGAAATGGCAATCCATGATCCGCTTAGTCGCTTGGCCATCGAAGACGTTCTGGATGGTTTCTCCTTGAATACCGCTGACATCTGTCGTGTGACCAACCATTGTCTCGAATACATGGGTTTGTACTCCGATCGTTCCTGAGAAGTTCACATCGAGTTATTAACACACAACATAGGGTTTGCTCTGAGTCGAAATGGCGGCACACAGATCCCCTCCCATGTCACTCGTATACCAAATGGATCGGAGACAGGCGTATTCCTCACCGTCGATCTTGGTGGCACAAACTGCCGGATCTGTGCCGTGCAGCTGCTTGGCGACTCCAAGTACTCCATGCAGCAGTCTAAATACGTTGTGCCCCAAGATGTGCGAATTTGTGAAAGCTACGAGCCGCTCTTTGACTTTATTGCTCACAGAGTAGAGGCCTTCACACATGAAAATCCGGAGATCGGTGCCAGAAAACGCTACAGCGATATTAGCAGTACGCCTACCGATACATACCTCAAGCTCGGTTTCACTTTCAGCTTCACATACGAGAGTCACTCCGCTAGCCGTGGTACTATGCTGCAATGGGACAAGGGTTGGGATATTCCGACAGCCATTGGGAAAGACCCCTGTCTCATGTTACAGGATGCTATTGGCAGGCTTGGTTTGCCAATTCGCGTCGTGGCTTTGACCAATGACAGTGTCGGCACTTTGATGGCAAGAGCCTACACCACTGCTTCCTCACAGTCAACTCTTATCGGAGCTATTCTTGGGACCGGTACCAATGCTGCTTACGTCGAGCGTCTTGCGAGAATAAACAAATTGCCCTTGAAACATCGAATATCACCAAAGTCCGCAGTGATGATCGTGAACACGGAGTGGGGAGCTTGGTTTGACCGGACGGCGTCAGCCCTGCCCTCGTGTGCCTATGACAGGATCCTGGATCGAGATTGTCCCACACCAGGAGAGCAACTCTTTGAGAAGCAAACTTCGGCACTCTATCTCGGAGAGCTCGGCCGCCTCACGATATCGGACTTGGCAGCTGCGCGGAAGCTTGATATGAAGATCAAACCCGACTCACCCCTTTTCACGCCTTACAGCCTTGGTGGGGCATACTTATCGACGCTTGCTACCTACTCCGACGAAACTTTAGATGTCGATTGGAGAAAAGTCGCCGTAATAATCGCCGACATGCTCAGCGCTGTAGATGTCAGCACTAGAGATGCGCAGACGCTTTCGCGACTCGGAGTGGCCATCGCGAAACGTGCCGCTCAACTCGCCGGAGCCGCGATAGCCGCTATCATAATTCACTCTGAGGCTTTATCCCCGATCTCGCGACAGGTTACCCTAAATGATGGACAAAAGGGTGTTGACTCGTGCTGGAAGGTTTTGAGCAGCGTATTGGGTCGTTCTCGGAGGCGGCACGCCGTTGACGATGTTGCGGTTGAATCAGACGTCAACTTACTTCACACGAATGACTATGTAGATATCGGCATTGATGGCTCTTTATTTGAATTCTATCCGCACTTTGAGAGGGAGCTTCGTAGCGCTCTGCGAGCTGTCCCGAGAATCGGCTGCGCGGGCGAGGCAAGGGTAAACATTGGACTTGCGAAAGACGGCTCTAGCTTAGGCGCGGCACTCATAGCGCATTCGATTGCCTAGCCAATGTCTCAAGTAGACGCACCTCGAAGCTACTACCACGGCCTGGCATAATTCGGAATTTGACATGAGTTCGGGAATCATAAGCAGAGGAGCATGTCGTGAGAAGCAATTGACCGCCGAGTTCTTATGCCAAGTTACAAAGAACAGCGCTTTGAAGCAACTACATACTATTGGGTACGAACCTCCATCCGGCGCGGGGAGGGGGTTTAAAACATAAATTATTTATACCTAATGAAAGTACATTAAGAAAGACATAAGACACAATGGTATAACTGGGAACTCTTAAGCATGTAAGTATATAGCAGTGTTTATAAGTAAATGTAGCTATAAGATTTCTTAAGAGGTTATTCATTAGTAAAGATATCATACTTCCTTTTATTAATGCTAATCATGGCCGGCCTTTGTTGTCCCCGGCTTACCACTTATACTATGTAGCCCGTCCTAAACTTTGTGTACGGTACATGCCGCGTTATTGAGCCTCCACTCATGCAACGCCGCCACTTCCACAACAGTGAACGAATTATGTATATGTAAGTACCTACGTCTAGGTTTTCTGGTATGCAAACATCTATTGACGTCAGCCTATAGGGCGGATCTAGACCTCACAATCTTTGCTAGCACATCGCGAATTGCCGCCCGACCATCTATTAGAGGATAGAAACCAGCAATGAACATTGTCAACCAGACCCATATTATCGATACAACTACCCATGCAACAAAAAACGACTTCCCAAAAATGTAGTGCGATGCGTACATCGGAAGTGGCCTGTGTTAACGTCAGTCAACTCCGCAGGATGTTTACTTGGAAGAAACATCGACTCACCACAAGACCCAATGACCGAGAAATGTTGCCAAAGCCCAGAAAGAAGCAATCTTCAGCCAATGTTTCAAACGCGTCTTGTCTGCACTGTATTGCGAAATTATTTCCTCGTGAGACTTGATCTCTTCGTCTGAATCCGTGAAAGCAGA
This sequence comes from Niveomyces coronatus, assembly GCA_018831755.1. Classification (NCBI taxonomy): domain Eukaryota; kingdom Fungi; phylum Ascomycota; class Sordariomycetes; order Hypocreales; family Cordycipitaceae; genus Niveomyces; species Niveomyces coronatus. Next base: position 22,061 of record JAFEME010000218.1, on the reverse strand, counting down.
CTTGGCAAAAGTCAACCGCTCATTTCTGAAATCCGCCCAGTTATAGTTGGCTGGTCTCACTGCTGTGATAGCTGCTGAAAAGAGACAAGGACTGAGGGCCGAGGCTACTGTGCCGTACACACACGGCAAAGTCTGGCCCGTTGAAGCAACACTGACTTCGCCATAAAAGGCCGCCGCAGTACCCAACCAAACGCCAATGCCGGTCGCCATGCCGAGAAGAGGTGATAGAACCGCAGCCGCCTTGGACTGCCTCTTCCAGAGAATCGTGAAAACGGTCGGAAAAATGCCCGGACAAGTCAAGACCCCGAGCATGTAAAGGGTCCACTGTAGATCGACATTGCCGTAGTGTAGCGCCGTCGAAAATGCTGCGGCGAAGAGACCGAACGCGACGACCCCGATGTGACTCCACCGAATGGCGTCTCTGTCTCTTGCCTGACGATTGATATATCGTCTATAAATATCGAAGCTAATTATTGAAGAGACAGATATAACCTGCGCGCTTATGGTGGATGTCACCGCCATAAAAACGACGAGCAGAACAGCTACGGCACCGCCTTTCCCAGCAACTGCCACGGCGGCATATGGCAGGACAAGGCCACTAGATACCTCCGAGGCGTCCATGAGTCTCGGATAAGTCGGAAAAAACGGTGTTTTCTCGAGAGCCAGGGCACATAAGCTCATTATTGTCCCGAGGCACCAGGGAATAGCGAAATAAGAGATACCGCCGACAATATATCCCGGCACTACTGCATGTGGCGCAGCACTGAAAGCTTTCGCAAAGAAGCCAGTGTCCATGATCACAAGGCCGAAGTTGGATAATGTATGAATGATGCCAAACAACATAGCCTATCATTATGTTAATGTCAATACATTTCAACGTACAATCCGGTGCTCTCACATTGTGACTCGTCATGGTCAGGTACGACCCACCCTCATTTCCTGATACAGGACGTTCTGCGGCGAGTTGAGTCATTATGCCAAAAAGAGAACCTGGAGAGCCGATTTCTGGTGTGAGCCAGACTTTTATGGTAAAGAAGCAGATGACTGCTGTAATCACAAATGTGTGAAAGTAGTCGGTCAAAAAGGTCGCTTTGATACCACCTACGAAGGTATACAATATGACACCGACGGGCAAGAGAAAGGTTGCAGCAATAATGTGCACGCCGGTCCTAAAGAAGTCAGCTTCTGTCTTTCCTCTCAACCTTTGGGATCGCTGGCATACAATGCTGAAATAGCTGCGCTAGCTCCAAGTAGCATATTCGCAATCGCAATGACATTATTTATCAGGCACAGTGCAATCCAGACAACATGTCCTAGTTTCCCGTATCGAATGCGGACGATCTCAAGAAGCGTATGCGCCTCTGGTATTCGCAATTTGCAGGCAATGCCTAGCACTGCGAAGAAGACAATCATAGGAGAGCAGCTATCATGGTCAGAAAATAACCCTTACAGATTGGGTTTTTGATTGTTTTTGCTCACCCTGCTGCGAACCAGAAAGGACCTGCAATACCAAAATTGTAACCAACAAGGCAGCTGCCCAGAATTGCTGTACTCCAGAGCCAAGAAGATATCACAGCCGAGGCAGTTAAACCCGTCCCGATGCTGCGATTAGCAGTCATGAACATTTCAGTTGTGTGATTGTCCTCGCCGGCTGTACGTTTGAGAATATGGGTAATGATCATCATGATGAGGGCAATGAGACAGCCCATGACAATGATAACTACATAGCCGGCGGCCTGCGGTAATGGCGGCTGTACTGCGTGTGTAGTCCTCGTTGAGATTTCCATTACAATGATCGGCATATATTTCCTCACTCAATTTAACAGATGAATCTGACTTATTTCGCTCGACATACGGAACAAGGCTTAAATATATCTATAAAAGAAGCAGTTCGACGATACCTGTATCAGCTCACTGGTCGCTGGTCGCATTGCGCAATGCGCCAAGGGTGTTTCATTTCTCTAACCGGTCGTAAGGAAAGAGCCGAATTATTCCGGCAACATTGATTACTAGCACACTATACTTTGCCCGACGTTCCATTCGATCTGCATTGTCAATCTCAGCCGCTGTCAATGCGGCGTGCGGGGTTGCGCGCATATTGCGCATATTGCGCCATCATGGGCAGAGTCACAACATTGAGCTTCCTCCGCACATATTTATCCGTTATCGGGGCAGCCAAGCCGTCCTTTACGGCAGTTGCGATCATCTTCCAGTTTTCTCGACAGTTTCCCTAGTTTTCTCAACTGTCAGCCTGCATCACCATGGCCCAAAAGAAACTCATTCTCAATGCTTTCGTGGAGTCGTGTAGTGGCCACCAATCTCCAGGGCTCTGGCAGCATCCTCGAGATACGTCGTGGCGGTTCAATGAGCTCGATCATTGGGTTGAGCTGGCAAAGAGTTTGGAGGCTGCCAAATTCCATGGCATTTTCATCGCTGACGTGCTTGTACGTCTACAAAGAAACGAACTAAGCCTCGATCCGCTTCTAATGCGATCTTTATAGGGCGCTTACGACGTCTACAAAGGGCCGCGAAATCCCGACCCGGCAGTACTCTCCGGGGCTCAGTGGCCTGTGAATGAACCGCTTTCTGTTATCCCAGCAATGGCCGCAGTGACGCGCAACCTTGGTTTTGGCGTCACCATCGCGACTACGTATGAACAGCCGTATCACCTCGCACGTCGGCTCAGCACAGTCGACCATTTGACCGGCGGAAGACTCGGCTGGAACATCGTAACTGGTTACCTGGACTCAGCCGCCCGAAACTTAGGTTTCCAAGAACAGCCAAAACACGATGAGCGCTACGCCGTAGCCGAAGAATACGTAAATGTCACTTACAAACTCTGGTACGATATTTAAATCATGGTCACTCGAAAAGAAAGCCTCACACAACTAATTTTGTCGCAGGCAGTCTTCTTGGAGGGATGATGCTGTTAGGATAGATCGCAAAACTGGTGTTTATACTGACCCCGCCCTGGTTCGCACCATTGATCACAATGGCAAGTACTTTTCTGTGCCGGGTCCTCACATTTGCCAGCCCTCGCCGCAGCGTACGCCTGTGATAATGCAGGCTGGAACTTCGAGTGCGGGTCGAGCTTTCGCCGCACAGCACGCCGAAGCTATTTTCGTCGCAGGTCACAGCCCATCCACCGTTGCACACAATGTCGCCGACATTCGTGCCCGTGCCCGGAACGAGTATGGGCGCGAGCCCACAGATATCAAGTTTCTCGCTCTTTTCTGTCCAGTTCTTGGTCATACCCAGGAAGAGGCCGATGCCAAATACAAGGATCTAATCCAATATGGCTCGGAAGACGGCGCACTTGCCCTTTTTGGTGGTTGGACGGGTATTGACCTCTCTACGTATGGCGACGACGAAGAGTTAAGGCACGTCGAGTCCAATGCAATCCGCTCAGCTGTCGAGGCTTGGTCACGAGCCACGCCAGAGGTGCCACGATGGACTAAGCATACCGTCGCAAATCACATAAAGATTGGAGGTCTTGGCGCCACGGCAGTCGGCACGCCGGAAAAGGTAGCTGACGAGATGGAGCGGTGGGTTCACGAGGCTGATGTGGACGGGTTCAATCTGGCCTATGCTTTATTTCCAGAGTCGTTCCAGGATATTGCCACGTTATTATTACCCGTGCTAAGGAAACGCGGCATATTCTGGGACGACTACTCTGTTGATGGTGGTACATATCGAGAGAATCTTTTCAACAGGCGAGGAGGTGCATTTCCTCCAGAGACTCACCCGGCCGCTAAGTTTCATTGGAAGGCAGGTAATTGATGTGAGCAGCGAACAACGCGCGCGTGAGGGTGTTCTGAAGTGCAGCGTAGCAGGAGTAGTGATAGCAGCAGACAAGTAAATACTGTGGTTCCTTCATAGTAGTCAGTCGGTGGTGTGTCTTCTAGATGCAGTATTATTCTACTATCTGTGAGAGACTTATGACGCTCCGATGTCGCACGTCAAGTATGTTACAACAATTGCGGCATTATTAGAAATCATTCGGACAACCTAGTCTCCAAAAACAAAACTCGGCTTCGGCAACGGGATATGGCACCAAGCGCAATCACCGTTTACCCTTGAAGATCGTTTGTGGGTCAAGGGTTCCTGTAAGCAGGGACAATCAGAAGTCGCCATCAGCGTCATCACAATATCTTTGCTCGTAAATAGCTTGATGAAAAAGGTTTATGGCTGTATTTACTCAAGAAATTAATTATTTCTCTTAATAAATACGCTATATCTCTAAGTTAGGCTTTTGTTTCTTGTATTCTCATTATGCGTGATTGATTATAAAATGGTCGATAGACGGCTCTTCACTATTCCCCGCTTGGCTGTCATTCAGATGTCGCCATTGCGCCATCTGTTATGATTATACGCAACCGAGCATCGACGCTAGCTCACACACGGACGTCACAAGCAACTGTAGTTTGCCTTCACGAAAGCACGTGAATTAACTACTACCCGTCCGCCAAGTTTTCATCTTCTATACGGAAAAATATGACTACTTTGCGAGGCTTAGTTAGAACCTATGTATGTCTTAAAGGAGGTAAAAAAAAACCATCACGCTTTTATTCCATCATATTGCTTTACCCGAGAGATGACAGTCCCTCCTCCGGCATCGTGCGCAAGCGACACTGATTTTGTAGATGCAGAGACACAATCTGCTCTACTGCTTCGTGGTCCTCACCAGCGATACGTGCTAGACCGTAGTCATCCGATTCCAATTCTGCGAAATGACAACGAAATCGTCGTTCGCAACGTCGTCATCGGGCTGAACCCGATAGACTGGAAAGCACCGTATAGTTGACACGGTCCGTTCTAAGCATTCTCATCTGACAGAGAGTTCATAGAGACTTCAATTTTGGAATCCCTTATTTTCCATATATTCCAGGCCGTGAGCTTGTCGGGATAGTATCACGAAGCCATGCAGCATGTCGATTTCATCCCGGCGAGAGAGTACGCGACTTATTGTCCTTCACTGTATGCTTGGCTTAACTTTCCAGGTTCTCGTCATATCGACAGATTATCGCGATTCTCGCAAAGCCGCGTATCAAGAATACGTTGTAACGCTCAAGCACAACATTGTTAGAATGCCCGCCGACCTCTCTTCTGAGAGCGGAGCAGCGCTCGGCGTCGCCTTTATCACAGCCGCACTAGCTCTTGGATGCTGTTTCGGACTCAGCTTCGCAAATGTCCTGGATGGACCGGACCTTTTGTGGATATTGCAACGCACTAATAGAAATCAAGTCCCCCGAGATGTGCACCTAGAAGCGTTCGAACCTGAGACACGACACCAGAGTATCTCGGAAGGGGATTGGCTTGCCATTTGGGGAGGTATGCGGTTGAATACGAAACACAGTTGGCAGGGGATGTAAAAGTGAGAACGGTGCTGACGATTTCGTACAGGCTCAGCCACATCTGCCTACCTCTCGACTCAACTCGCGCGTCGTGCAGGGCTCAAAGTAGCAGTCGTCGTCGATCAAGCACGCCACGGTTTCTGGTTGTCCCACGACACGCACGCACGACCAGACATGCTCATTGATAGCCGCAACCCTACTCGTGCCGTAGAAGTCCTCACTGCTACCCTTGGTGGCAAATTGCTGTTCGGCATTGATACAAGCGGCCGCAAAAGTGCTGGCTATTTGCTCGAGGCTCTCAACGGAACAAGTAGCAATAACAACGCAGAAGGTGCCGCCCATTCACCATCTCCGCCGCCATCCCCAACGCCTGATATATCCGATTATCACCGCACTCATCTACTAGGCCTTGCCGGCAGTCCGAAGACAGATCCACATAGTAGCACTCGCGTTCATTCTCTGCCTCTCAAGTTGTTTCACGAAGTGCCTGAGGTTGGTCAGGCCCTCTGCGAATGGATGGAGAGATTGCTAGAAGCTGGCTGGATTCGGGCGCCGAGAGTTCTAGGCATTCATGCCGGTCTGGCAGGGGTAAATGACGCATTAGATCGTATGAGAAGAGGAGAAATCAGAGGCGGAAAGCTTGTTGTCTTTGTATAGATGGCGCGGCGGAGCAGCATTTTTTTTTTTTTTTAATCGCCGTGTGAATTCTACTCAATTAAGAGATCTAAATTCAGAGCCACAAAGAGGTGTAGCCGATGGAGAGCTTAAACCCCAAAACTGGGTGCGAGGAGTGTTGATTGATGGAGGAAAGCGTTGGTCCAACGATATAGAAAGAAAATTAGAAAATGCTAGAAATCATCCTCTAATGTATAACCTGTCGCATTATGGTCGATTCTGTGGAGCTTGAGCTCCTTCGATGTCTCGTAATCAATTTCGACATATCAAAATCATCGCAAATCGAATTCTAGATCGTGCCCTGGTAGCCCCTGCCTACACTCGGCACCCGTCCTCATCTGTAGCCTCATGACTCCGTCAGTTGGGAACTCTGTAGTGACCCACGAGACGCGGTGATCAGTACAAAAAAACAAGTTTGGAACACAGTCGCACGTGCCAGGCTCTGCCGCTGCTAAAGCTTGCTCTTCGATCAGCATCTTAGTTTCGATCATCATCCACGAGATGCGACAGTTCCATACGCCGCTCTGATGTTGCCAACGTTTGAACAAGCTAATAATACGACGCCTGATCGCTCCATTTCGACAGATAAAGCCCGTGAGACGAAGTATCTCAAGCACAGAGAGTGAGTAGAAGAAGACGCCCCCACGTAAGTCAGCACTCTCGAATTGGCCAACCTGTTTTTCGACCAGACGCTCTCCAGTCTTAACGATGCGTTCCCATTTGTGAGCGTTTTTGGCCCAAACGTCCGGCGTTCTGTGAATCATGACAGTATCAAACGTTTCCTCGAAAGTGCGGAAGAGTTGTAACATTGCTATGGAAGTAAGCTCCTTTCGGTTATAGGTCCGGGCCTGCAAATAGCCGTCGAAGCGGATCCCCCATAGGTTGAGCGCATACTGCCGGGCGATCATGTTGCTCAGCGGAGGTTTGATGCCCTCGGCCGTCTGTACCTCGGGTCGCCAGCTACTGATAGTCAACCAACCAGAGTGAATAGGGAGATAGGCATAGTAGGCCTCATCAAGCGAGTCGAATGGCTTCGTCACATGCGTGACACAAGTCAGGAAACGAAGAGACAGGTCATCAGCGAACGTATCACCAATAGAGTCAAAAGAGTAATACAAGTCTCTGATAAGCTGAGCAATGGGTTCACGCCCGATGACACCCTGCGGCGGGGCGTTTTTCTCACAACAATCCACGAAATTCCACTGACATAGCATCTTTGCTGCGTTCCGCGCATGCGTCTGCGCTTGCTTCAGATCAGATCGGAGCAGGCAAATCCCAGTATATAATGCGCTTGTTGTCAGCAGCATCTCCTGATCGCCAAACGAGAGCTTTCCTCGGGAATTTGTCGATACAACATATCCAATCGAAGCAGTGTAGTGTTTGAGTGCGAAGGTGTGGTAGTCATCGGCAAAATAGGCCTCTCCTCCCTCACTGGAGAGAATTGCTGCCCTCTGATGCATAGCCGAGAGTGCTAGAGCGGCATGCCAAAGCGCTGGATATACGTAGGTAGCTTGTAGGAGGCTCTTGGTCCAAAAGTCTGCCTTGATACCACCATTGACCTGACGCACGGTAAATGTACGCAAGAGATGGAAGATTTGCTTCTCACGTTGCGTAGGAGTAAGCCCCAGAGGCGCAGACGACCAAGACGGCTGATCAGACATGGAGAGTTCTTGCGAGGGCTGAGTAGACAAAATTTTAGGATCATAGCCGCCACATCTGCGCTTGGAAGTGATGCAACGAGCACATGACGGCTTCGCCTCGTCGCATTTGACCCGGCGAATTCTGTGGCATGTATCAGCACCCAGCGAAGGCCAAAAAAATTAAAAGCCAAGTCATCAACAGCCAGAGAGAAAGGGTAGAGCTACCTGCAAGTGCTGCAGCCAGTCTTGACCTTGGGCGCCCATCGCTTCACCCGAGGTACAGCCTCAAAGGGATTGTGATTGGCTCGCCGCTGAGGCGGGCCGTGCTTGTCGTCGTCGATGGAAGTTTGGTCTCTGGAACCGGGCATTGGAGAAATGGAATAGTGTCGCGTCAAGATGAGTCGTGACACAAACGACCCTCATAATGATAAAGCCATGCGTCCTTTGACATCTATAGGTGACTCATGTGATTTGTAGTTGATTTAAACAGGTAGGAAAACGTGGGGTCTATGATTCTATCAGAGGCGTAAGCGGCTGGATCACGTGATTCATGTGCTCAGTCAGTACCTGTTAGTAGCCTCAGATGCTATGTACTGTACTATACATGTCGTACCTTCTTATGTTGCCATAGGGGCCACAATGTTGAAGGACTGGTAGTCAGACTTCATCTGTCATTGTCTAAAAAGCTTTCGAAGCTGGCTAAGAATAGTAACCGACGTATTCTCAGGCATTAAAAAGCTGCATGCTGCGATGCGAAACTTGCATGCAGTCATGCACCGCAGCTCTGGCTTACTTTATTCCGCGTGGATTGGGTGATGTCGCCAATCTGCAACACGACGCCCATGCCGACAGCCTGGTGCCAAAGGACGTGGCAGTGCATTAGCCAAATCCCTGCATTGTCCAATGGAAAACGCAGCGTGACGTAGCCCTGCGGTTTTATATATACAGTATCCTTTAGCAGCGGCGCCTTGGTATTGACATACTTGGCCTCCTCCTCGGCTATTTTAGTCTCAAAAGGGTTGTATGTACGCCTCAACTCGCGTTGACGATCGCTGACTACATAAAATGCATGCCCGTGCTGGCCAATTAGTCACTGTAACCCTCCGGCAGACTACTTACACTCACCAGGTGAAATGGATGACCCTTATCATCGATATTGTTGATAATCAAATCCATCCATCTGTCAGACCCGGCCTCATATCGTGGAACATGAAAAGTGCGCAGTCGATTTGCTTGCTCTGTGCCGGCCGCCCAATTGCCTCTGTCGATGGCCAGTAGTGGTTTGGCTTTGGCGTCTTTCCATACCCACGATGTGTGGTTCACCTCAGCCCAGGGTTGATCGTTCTTGAAACTGTTGACACCAAGACTCGTATACAGCAGAGCTGTCTCAACAGGCTTCGATCGTACACCCGATCTCGGAGATGTGGTCACACCGCTAGCATTTTGGATGTCCAACACACTCACCAAGTCCCGGGTCATATTCAATGAGTGGAGGCCTTGACGTGCTTTAGTCCATCGAAGCGGGAAGGTTTGGATGCGGCTGAGCGCGTAGTTCTTAATGGGCATTAGCCTGGCCAAGCCGGTTAGTCTTGTGGTAAATCTCACTTCAATTGTCATGGGTCTTACTCTGGGTCCAGAATGACTTTTAATTCCGTCTCCAAGAGCTGTTCTCTAGCTGTATGCGTCAAGTCTGGTAGGAGCAACGCGTCGATACGTTCACCGGGATATACGACGCCAAGTGTGGATGTTTGCGGTGTGTTACTGGACACAGGGCCCCCACCGTCAACTGTTAGCAATTGCATAAAACCGTTACGAAGTTGCAGCGAAAATCCGGCAGCGGACCCAGTGTTGACTATGCGCAGACGGATGGATTGGTCGGCTGTGAATTGCAATCTAGGTGCAGACGTCTTTAAGCAATCGACTGGTCTACCCGGACGTGCCTGTTCGCAGTTGTACGAACCGACTCCATTAATGAGTAAGGAGTCGGGTGATGGCTACTGGCTATTAGCACACACCACTTTTGCCTGTGGCGTCAGATGCGTGCGCATGACGTATATATACCTCGTATGCGAAATTTCGAAAGTCTTTGTACTCGCGCAAAACGTCCTCGCCGCTTCTGTGATACCAGTCCCCTACAAGTAAGAGATTTTCGGCATCGTAGTGATGTCTAGACAGATCAGACTCTCCGCTTCGCTCGTCCAGAGGCTTATGGACAATGAAGCCACCATAAAGCCCATCGGCTCGTTTGACGGCCGAGTGAGCGTGATACCAGTAAGTTCCGTGCTGTTTCTTGCCAATTTTGAACCTGTAGGTGAAGGAACGGCCCTCGGGTATAGTGCACTGGGTGACACCAACGACACCATCCATGTCATTGAAGTCTACGCATGCGTGAGACACTTGCAGCAGCTGAAAGCGAGATTTTGAGGACCACCACACCTTTCATCAAAAGCCCGTGCCAATGCAAAGCGATACCAGCTTCAGTGTCATTGGAGATTTGATTGTTTACCGTGACCTGTATCTCATCGCCGGAGCGTGCTTCGATCGTAGGTCCGGGAAACTCGCCTAGCCGAACGTAGTGTAAGCGCTCACCGCGCTCCCTTTTTATTTTATTCCCTAACCCTCGCAAGGAAGTAATCATACCATTGATGAGATAGACATCTCTCAAGACCCCGTCGGGGCGTCGCTGATGCCTTGTTATGTTCCAGTTGAACTCAAGTGTACGCGCAGGACGAGAATGGTGAAGCTCTGGGTGCAAAGTAAATGGGTCGCGCTTTCCAGCCAGAGTATTTGCAGAAGGGAGTACGGTCGTCTCATCGAATTTACGTTGTGGTCGCACCCAAAAGAAAGAGTGCGTCGAAGAGGTTGAAAACTTCAACACGGCGCTGATGTGCAGAGCCACCGATACGAGTGAAAGAGTCAAGAAAACACAAAACCATAATCGTGTCTTGTGGTGGCGCGCGACCATGGCGGGCCTATCTCATGTAGATTGACCGGGGAAATTAATGCGCGCTCGTGCAAAAAGGCTGGGTAGATAGGTTCGGGGTTGTCGATTCCGCAGCATACGTCGCCAACTGGGTCGGCCAAACCCATCACAGTTGATTGTATCTTTTTTCTTTTTTTGCAGATATGAAGGTTTGTTGCGGAGTCAAGCAGTCAAAATGAGGATTGCAAGGTCATCTCGAAGATATCTTGGAGTCAGCATGCTAATTGCGGACACACGACATCATATGCTCCGTCATTTGTACCGATAAGGAGTGACCCAGCTCCGACCAAAGAATCTATGTGCGATAATTCAGATACACCGCTTTGGGTGGACAACCACTGAAAACCGATCTTTGAGCCCACGTTTCTTAACATGTGGTCAGTCAGGTGCTAGCGTCGCGTGCGTGCTTGCGTGCGTGCGCGAGTGCGTGTGCGTGTGCGTGCATTTCTGTTGATCTTCTGGACGAGGTTGCATTGCACCGAGCGATAAGACGTGCTGCGAAGTGAGTGAACCAATTAGTTTTAATGAATTGATAATGGCATCTCCCGTGGGTATCTAGGATGGTCTTTGGCAGTGACAGTATAATGAGGACTCAACCGGCGTTTGTGGTTAGATCGACTACTGCACCCTTGACTGGTACTAATACAGAGGTAGGGTGTTGATCCTAACCGGAAAAAAGAAGAGCCATGGATGCGATACAGGCTGCAGTATAGGGTAGTGAATACGTACAAAGTACAGTACAGTCCCGCGGATCTGGACAGCATGTCATAACGTGACGAAGAATGACCCAAAAAAAAAACGACAGAGGTATGCGATGTTAATTTCTTAGAACGTTGAACAGAATGTGATAGAAATCTATTTGATTATAAACAGCAACCGAAAGAAACCTGATTAGCTGTTGCCAACAGATTACTGTATATAGTGCGGCCGTGCAGAGTGGTATTGTATTTTGTCGACCTTCTGGCTCCACTCGCTGTACGCATATACTGTACCGCGCAGCCATGCGGTGGCAACAGTGCGTGGCAGCAGCTCATATCTACATAAAAAGGAAGCAGCGTCAGCTGTTAGGGGCGGGAGTAGAAATATGGAATATGGGGAGTGCTTGTCCACATACGCGTTGGGCGTTTTTGATGTCACTGAACTCTATCATACTACGTACAGTTTGAGGTAACCAAGAGCGAACCGGTAGCTGACCAGGGCCGGCGTGACACTCGTCTCACACGTGCCAGCTCTTAAACCCTGTCCATGGGCTGTATCTATCTGGTCTGTTGCCTCGCTCTTCCACCCATCGCCAAAAATGTGATCTCGCTTCATCGTCCCCCAGATCGGACAGCGACAATTAGGCAAATTCACGCAGACCGGGCTCTCAGTAGTTCATCATGCGAGGCCGAGAATTCACCCACGATTGTCGCCCACCTCCCGGAAACGCGGACCACATCCACCAACCAGCAGATGACCCTCCGACACGCCCACGCGCGCTAAAAGTCAGCATGCGCGGGCTACTACCTGTTGCTACTACACCTCTTTCCCACCATTCCTTTTCTCAATTTGCGAGCAAATCGCACCGTGTCAATACCGTGGCCCGTCATTGGCTACAGTCTGACCGTTTTCTACCACACACACACACCACTCCGATTGGCTTCGTTCTACAAGTCTCTCGTCAGTGCCCATGAGTTGCTTGTCACTTAGGCAGGAGGTCGTTACAGAATGGGTTACAAATGATCGGTCAACGTGACGGTGTGTGTCCCGTCATCGGATCCGAACCTGTCTGTTCGTCATGCTGTCATGTCTCCGCCACTCAAAAGGCGATAGGCCTGGCCGAGAAGACTTAAAAGCGCTACCGCCTTCCTTCAGTGCCGTCCGATCTATCGATTCCTACATCTTGTTTCGGTGTCATTTGCGTCTTTCGCCTGAGTGACTATCGTCAACATGCTGTACTCTACGCTTGCTTTCACGCTCATGGCTGGGGCTGGTGTGCAGGCTGGTTCGCTTAAAGATATCAAGCACATCATTCTGTTTATGCAGGAGAATAGATCTTTTGATCACGTAAGTAGTTATCGATCCCCGCAACTGGTGTTTTAAGCTAACATATTTTTACAGTATTTCGGTACTATGGCTGGCGTTCGCAACTTCGCGGATCCTAACGTCCATGTCAACGAAGGTGTCCCCGTCACCAAGCAGTAAGCTTCTTTACATGTTCAAATCATCTTCGGAAGCTGCTCATTCCGTCTTTTAGGCCCATCCAAAATACCAAGAACGGTGTCAATACTCTCTCTCCGTGGCACATCAACTATCTCGGTGGTGACTGGCCCGACGCTACGCAATGTATGGGTGGTGGTTCTAATAGCTGGGAAGCCATGCACGGCGCTTATAACGCTGGTCGCGGCGACGGCTGGGTCTCTGCCGACACGGATTACTCCATGGGCTACTACACTCGACGCGACGTACCAACACACTTCGACATCGCCGAGGGCTGGACCGTCATGGACAACTCACACCAGAGCATTCTCGGTGTGACCGATCCAAATCGCATAGTCTGGATGAGCGGCACAGTAAACACTCGCGGCTCTCCTTCCAATCTCGACGGCAACCAAGGCGGGAACATTCTGTCGAACCGAGCAAGCCCTGGCTGTGATTCTCCGGGCAATAACTGCTTCCCTTTTACCTGGAAGACGACACCTGAGTTCCTTGATGACGCTGGTGTCTCGTGGCGCGTTTGGCAGGATTTTGACAACTTCGAGGACAATATGCTTGCCTACTTCAAGCAGTATCAGGATGCGCCTGCCGGCTCTTCTCTCCGTGACAATGGCATTTCCTTTCCCGGCCTCGATGGATTTTACGAAGCTTGCGCCAACGGCACGCTGCCGCAGGTCAGCTGGATCGTAGGTCCACAGGAACAGAGCGAGCACCCACCCAATATGCCAATTGACGGTGCTTGGCTTCAGCGCAACGTCGTCGAAGCTGTTATCAACAGCCCTGTATATAATTCCACCGCACTCGTCATCAGCTATGATGAGCAAGGCGGCTGGGCAGACCACGTGCTCCCTCCTGTCGCTCCCGCTGACGCAGCTGGCGAATGGATTGTAGATCCTTTTGATGCGGGTCGTGGCTCTACCCCTATCGGCCCTGGTAAGATGTTGCATGGTACTTATCTCCTCTTCAGCGGCATAAGACTGACCTTTTATCTACAGGACCCCGTGTCCCCCGCTACATCATCTCTCCCTGGACCCGTGGTGGCCACGTTTTTGCGGAGACGGGAGATCACACTTCAGATATAATGTTCGTCGAGGCGTGGGCTCAAGCCAATGGCTACGATGTCAAAAATACGGGCATCACACCATGGCGCCGCGCCCACATGACTAATATGGTCAATGCTTTCGATTTTGAAAATCCCGACTATACCCTCCCGAACATAGCCTCTGTCCGCACACCTGAGGCCTTGGACAGCGATAACTGGAGCGGAAACTTGACTTTGGGATCGCTCACCGGACCTTGGGTTGGCCCGGCCAAGTGCCATGATGGCTTTAGCCATGGAAACTATCCAGTCGTTCCATACGGAAAGGAAAACGCGGAGCAAAGCATGGACGATATCGTCGAGGATGGCTATAAACAGATTCGCGGCGCCATCACCGAGGGTCGCTACGTTACTATCGAGAGCTTGACCGAAGGTCTCAGCCTCGGGTATACCGAAAGTGGTGACATCGTTGGACTTACTAACACTGATAAACATGAGAATATTTCCCAAAGATGGATACTAATTTCATCTGACGGTAACCGCTTTGGAAATTCGTTCTACCTCCAGTCCGCCCGTGATAAATACTTTGTCGGCGCTGACGGTCGTCTGAACTCGGATAAGACGCAGGCGGAAGCCTTTCTCTTTGAGTACGAGGCCGATGGTGCCACATATACCCTCCGTCAGGCAGGCCAAGACACTGGCACTTATGTCAATCTTCAAAGTCAAAACAGCAAGAAACGTGGCAAATCTGACCGGCACGGCACTACCACGGTAAACTGGCGTGGCGAAAAGTCATATTTCAAAATTTTCGGTGTCAATTATCGCTCGTGATTTGGTCTCGTGATTAGCTATTGGCAATCGATTTATTTGGTTAACGTTTCTCAAGGAATGGTGTTGGGTTCTGTACGTTTATAAATTCCTTCCCGCCTCGAGACTTTTTAAAATAACGTTCGGGAAACCTAGTGACATTTTTAAGTCACAAACAAATAAGAGATTCTTCAAGGTGTTAGTAACGGAATCCCTTAGGTCAAAGTCAGCGATTTATTACAGTATCGACCTCATGATCGATGTGTCTTTCAGTCTGAGAACATCACCATGGGTCACTGCCTCGAGACACTTTGTTGGAATCACACGGGACTCCGCAGTAATTCCCCAATAAGTAGGATTAGTTGAAGATGACATATGTAGCTGATTTGTGAAAACATTCTCAGGTCGCCGACAGCCTTGAACTTGCACCGTCGATTAGTGATGCGGTTTGGACGGGAAGAGCGGTACCGTCGGTTACGACGCGTAGAGCGGATGATGCGGCTTTAGCAAACTCCGCGGAGCCTAAGCTACTACGTTTAAAAGGTGTACAACTACCCGTTCCTAGACGACGATGTGATGGAAAAAGAGGGCTTTTGATGTTCTGGCAGAGTATCGAGCTCATGACAGAAATTATGACGCCTCCGAGATCATCAGACATAGATGACAGTCCTAGGAGTCTCAGCGGCTCTGCCGACCTCGAGCAAACCCTACACGACAAGTCTCACACCACTGAAGATGAGCCCCCAGATGGCGGACGCACCGCTTGGGTACATGTGCTGCTCATGCACATCGTGTTTTTCAACACCTGGGGCGTCGTCAACGGTTACGGCGTCTTTCAGCAATACTATACCGCAGCGCTCAGCCTGCCACCCTCAGATATTGCCTGGATTGGGAGCATTGGCACTTTCCTACTCTTCGCTGTTGGCGTCATCTCCGGTAGGGCCACCGATGCCGGCTACTTTCGTTCAGTGTTTTACGCGGGAGTCGTGCTCGAGCTACTCGGCATTTTCACTGCATCCCTCGCCACGCGCTACTGGCATGTGGTGCTCTCTCAGGCTGTCTGCCTCGGCATCGGCAGTGGATTGACATTCTGTCCTGCCCTCGCCGTGCTCTCGCAGTACTTCAAGCGGCGCCGCGCCCTGGCAGTTGGTCTCGCCGCCGCGGGCGCCGCCGTCGGCGGTCTTGTATATCCAATTCTAATCGATCGCTTGACCTTTCATACCGCCGTCGGCTTCGACTGGGCGATGCGATGCATGGGCCTCGTCATGCTCATGACGTATCTCCCCTGTGTCCTACTTTTCAAACCCAGACTGCCGCCTCGCAAGTCGTCCGACTGGATCGACATGACAGCGTTTCGAGATTGGTCCTTCATCGTCTTCAGCCTGAGTATGTTTTTCGCGTTCTGGGGCCTTTACTTTGCTTTCTTTTTTCTAGGCACCTATGCTCGGGATCACATTGGGATTACACAGCCGATATACCTACTCATCCTACTCAACGGTGTTGGCGTCATCGGGCGCATCTCGCCGAGCTTTGTAGCCGAACGATGCGGCATGCTTAACCTAGTTATTATTGTGTGTGCCATATCCAGTCTTCTCATATACTGCTGGGCAGCAGTAAAGTCCACTGCGGGACTGTACGTGTTTGCCGTGATATACGGGCTGGCAGCGGCCGCACTGCAGGCGCTATACCCAGCCGTCGCGACGACCATGACGCCACACCCGAGCCGGACCGGAACCCGAGTGGGTATGATCCTGCTTTGTGTCAGTCTGGCCAATCTGACGGGGCCAGCAATATCGGGGAGCATTATAGAACGCGAAGGAGGAAAGTATATCGGAGCACAGATGTTCGCGGGTTCAGCAGTGTTAATAGCCGGTTTCTTAGCACTGGCTGCGCGCATCGCGAGGGGAGGTTGGAAGATCCGCGTCAAGGTGTAAGTAACCCTATATTTGCACAACACAATCATTTTGCCAAAGGCATAGACAAAATCGAATGATGCATTATAGCTAGCAAGGCATAGACGCCTTTAGATTAAAAATATCTTTAAATTACGTTAAAACACGTTTATAACTATATTTAAGAATAAATATAGGATATTAATAGGCTACTTATTAAGTATTATAGATATAGAGGGCTTTAGGTAATTCTAAATAACTATTGATTTTTTATTAAAATGCTTAATTTTCTTAGTATTATTATTTATTATTTAAAAGAGATGTTTTAAAAAAATTTATCTATTTTTTTTAGTTATTATTAGTAACTTAGACTTTTTAATAGTAATATTATTCTTTATAGAGTAAAATAGAATATATATAAGCATAGCTAAATTTAAAAAGAATATAATTTTATATTATAAATAATAAAAAGGCAGCGTCACTAAGCGGCCTAAGGAAGCGGCTAAGTAAATAATAAGCAGCAACGCGACCCTAAGGGTTATATAGCGCGCTTATAAGGATCACGCGTAAGTATAGTAAGCGCCGCTTACTATAATTACTAGTAAGTAAGGTGATCCTAAATTATAGTAAAAAGATAGATAAGTATATAAGGGATAGAGATTCTAGTAGCTAGGTAGTCTAGATCTCTACTAATTAATCTAAGTAATAGTTTTACTATTAGGAATAACTTCTTAATAATACTTACTATATACTATAATAAACTAACTTATTAAGTATTAAGCCTACTTATATTTACCTAACTTACTTCCTAAGAAATAGATCCTTCTATAACTTAGAATAAGCTACTATTATATTTTAATTAGTCCTATTTTATAAGTTACTTAAAACCTTAAGTAGCACTAACCTTTATAATATCTACTATAAATAGCACTACTACTAACCTAAGCTAAGCTATTGCGAGTCCTACTTAAACCGTTAAGGATATATAAGAGTATATAGATAGGCTTACTATATAGTTAGAAAAACTTAAGACCTAAGAAAGAAAGGAAGGCCGACCTAAATTCCTAAAGCTAGAAGGCTATAATAGAACTAAAGGCGATATTTAAACCTTCTTAACCTAAGCTAAAGCCTACCTAAAGGTTAATAATAGCCTTAATATAGCTAAGAATTAAATTCTTTATATTAGGAACCTTTTAATAGGCAAGGCATTAGAATGGTAGGAGCTAACCCTTAAAGACTACCTTAATAATAAACACTAGTTCTAAGAGGATAAGACTAAGAGAATTTTTAAAGATTATAAAAATTTTAAGCAACGTCTTAAGAATATCTTTAGCGACCTAGATAAGCTGCGTACTATAACTTAAAAACTTAAGTTACTTAAATAAACTAGATCTACTTAACACTATGTATAAGAATTCTAGCGGATCGCGACTAGGAAGATAATAGCTAAATAGAATTATTCTATAATAGACTATATAAAGATATAAAAGATAAAATCTTAAAGCAGGATCGACCTAAGACTATTAAGATATTTATTATAAACGCTATTAAAATCGATAACTAGAACTATGCTTAACGACTTAAACATAGTAGAAAGTAAAATAGGTTTTATAGATTTAAATATAACTAACCTAATATTAGTAGACGATAAGGAGGATCTACGGCCTATAGAACTTACCTAGGACCTATAGAACTTAACGCTACTTATAAGGAAAAGGGAAAGTGCTATAACTATAGAAAAATAGGGCACTTTATAAATAAATGCTAAAGCCCTAAGAAATAATAGAAGCCTATACCTAAAGGATAGAAACTTTAAGCTACTAATAGGGATAAACTACTAACTAAAAACATTAGTATAACTAATAGTAAAGAATACTTCTCTAAACTAGAAAGAAATTACTTCTTAGAGGAAGAATTAGATATAGTCTATATTAAGAATAAAGATTAGGAACATAGAACCTAACTACTAGAGATTAGATTAATTAACTTATCTAATGCTTATAATTATATTCTACTCCTATAAGGACCTAAGCTACTAGAATATTATCTAGTTAGTGCACTATTAACTAGTAAAGGGGACCTAGAACCTATTAAAGTTACGATTAGGGGAATAGACATTATAGACCCTTACGCTTTAATCGTAAGACTATATAAAGTAGAAGCACACCTTAATCTATAACTTCGACTCCTTAGTGTATAACACCTAGCACTTAGCACCTAACATTAAGACTATACTAGAATCTTATAGGCTTTATGCTTATATAATAATTATAGATAATACCTATAGAAGAAATTAGAATATAGGTAGTTTCTAAAGTTTACACTAGAATAAAGATACGGCCTATTCCTAGAAATAGATCTATAACACTAGATAATCTAAAAACATAATAAGAATAAACTTATACTATAGAAGTCTAAGAATAAATATTATGCTAAGGATAATAATATATATACTATCTAAGCTATAACCTTATAATATAAAAATAGTAGAAATAGTAGAAATAGTAAGTAATCTACTTAGCCTAGATTTAATTAGTATAATAGGTAGGCGATCTAGACGCCGCCTACGCTCCTATGCTCTAAAGAAACTAAGCATTTTTTAAACACTATAAGAGGTAAATTAATAGTTAGGAAAAGGCAGCTATTAGAGCAACTAAGGCCTTTCTCTTAATAGAGATCTAATTAGTCTCTATATACTATAAATATTAGTAGATATAAACACCTTATTATCGCTATTATAATAGTAGGAAAAGAAACCTAGGTAGTAATAGATAGTAGGGCATAAGGAAACTATATCTTACTAAATCTTATTAATAGATTTAAATTATACTAGAAAGATAAAGATAAGCCCTACTAACTTACGACTATAGAAAAAGGTATAGTAAAGTATAGCTAAGGATAAGTAGAAATAGAGGTTATATAGCTTCCTATCTATATATAAGGCATAAAACACTATATTATATTAGATATTATAGAGATCTTAAGACATAATATAATATTAGGGATACCTTAGTTATAGGTAAGCAATCCTAGAGTTAACTAGAGAATAGGCTAACTTTAGTAGGATATACTAAGATGCGATTATAATAATAAGAGCGGTCTAAAGAAAAAGGCACCTTAATTAAATTATAATAGGCCTCTAGGAATATATATAATCGCTAGAGAGCCTAAAGCTAATATAATAGAGATTCCTAAGGAATACTTAAAGTATAGTAAGCTATTTAGTAGAGAGCTAGAAATAGGACTACTAGAGCATATACACTAGGACTATAAGATTAAACTCTAGCCTAGTAAGGAACCTAAGTTCTATAAGATATATCCTTAGAACCCTAAGTAGGAGAAAGCACTTAAGGAGTATCTAAAGGAAAACCTATAAAAAGGATATATTAGACTATCTAAATTACTAATAGGATACCTAATCCTATAGGTTTAAAAGAAAAATAGAGAATTATAACTATATATTAACTATTAATAACTAAATAAAATTATAATTAAAAATTAATACCTATTACTACTAATAGTAGAAATTAAGGATAAACTAAGGAAAGCTAGTTAGTTTACTACCTTTAACCTTAAAGGGGCTTATAACTTTATTTATATTATAAAGGGTTATAAGTAGAAAACCGCTATCTAAACTATAAAAGGACATTATAAATATCTAATAATGCCCTTTAGACTTCTAAATGCACTAGCTATGTTTTAAACTATAATTAATAATATCTTATAAAGACAACTAGATAAATTTATTATTATCTACCTTAATAATATCTTTATCTACTTTAATACACTTAAGGAACATAAGAAATATATATATAAGGTATAATAAGTACTATAAGATAATAAGCTACTAGTTAAATTAAAGAAGTATAGATTCTATTAATAGAAAGTTAAATTTTTAGGATTTAAGATCTAACCTAGAAAAATAAGTATAAGCTAATTAAAGATATAGGTAATTAAAGAATAGCTAATACTAAAGACACTTAAAGAAGTTAGAAGATTTCTAGGATTTATAAATTTTTACTAATAATTTATATATAACTATAGTAAAGTTATAATACTACTTATAAACCTTATAAAGAAAGATTAAGACTTCTCCTAGACTAATATAGAAGAATAAGCATTTTAGGAACTTAAGAGTAAAATTTTAGAAGAACTAGTCTTACTTATAGTAGACCTAGAGAAACTATTTAAAGTTAAAATAGATGCCTTAGACTTTACTCTAGGCAGATAACTAGGATAATAAGATAAAGAAGGACGTCTTTATCTAGTCGCTTTCCTTTCTAAGAAACTTTATAGACTAGAATTAAATTATAGTATTTATAATAAAGAACTTATAGTAATTATTAAAGCATTTAAGGAATAGAAATACTACCTTAAAGGAGTAAAGTATAAGGTTAAGGTATTTATAAACTATAAGAACCTAACCTTATTTATAACTATAAAGGATTTAAATAAATATTAAATTAAATAGTATAAAACCCTTATAGACTATAATTTTAAGATTATATATAGAAAAGAATCTAAAAATAGAAGAGTAGACGCGCTTAGCTAAAGAGAGGATTTAAAATTAGAAGAACTAGTAAATAATACACTACTATTACATACTAATAAGGATAGGAACCTTATATTAGGCACCTAAGAAATTAATATAACCTAGTAAGCTACGCTAGATAATATATAGATATAATAAATTATATTAAGCGTTAAGAATAATAAATACCTAAATAATTAGAAAACGAACCTATATATTATAAAGAAAGGTAAGGCCTTCTTATATAACGAACGATAGTATGTTCCTAGTACACTTTAGAAACGACTTATTAAAGAAATATATAAACACCTATTATATAGACACTAGGGTGTAGGGAAGATAATTAATAGACTATAAAGGTTGTACGACTTCCTAGAAAGTAGGAAAATTATATAAATAATAATTAAGGAATATAATATATATAATAAAGTAAAATTAAGATAACACACGCTATATAGTAAATTATAACTAATACTACTACCTAAAAGAGTATAGTAAATAATAACTATAGACTTTATCGTTAAATTACTAAAGTCTAAAGAACTAATAATAGGAGTTAACTATAATAGTATCTTTATTATTATTAATAAACTTATAAAATATACTTACTATATCCCTTATATAGAATCTAGTAACACTAAGGACCTAGTATATATAGTTTTTACGATAGTTATTACTTAATATAGTTTACTAATAAAACTAATATTAGATCGTAATAAGTTATTTACATTAAACTTCTAGAAAAGTCTTATAGAAATTAT
Organism: Niveomyces coronatus; assembly: GCA_018831755.1. Classification (NCBI taxonomy): domain Eukaryota; kingdom Fungi; phylum Ascomycota; class Sordariomycetes; order Hypocreales; family Cordycipitaceae; genus Niveomyces; species Niveomyces coronatus. The sequence goes on along the minus strand of JAFEME010000218.1, from coordinate 183 downwards.
AAAAATTAAGTAGAATCTATCTATAGCATTTTATCTATAAATAGATAGATAAATAAAAATCTTAAACTAGATACTTAAATAATACCTATAAAGCTATATTAACTATTAGTAGAACGATTAAATAGAATAGCTACCTCTAGCATAATAGGCTTATAATAGCTCTAAAAATAAGAATATAAAAAT
>JAFEME010000217.1:0-45124 GCA_018831755.1 Niveomyces coronatus | reverse complement strand
GGCCTCATGGCCGCCAGCGGGGCCGCCCTCGCCGCCGCCCGCCCCGGCGACTGGTGGGTGCCCCTGCTGGCGGCGGTGCTGGGCGTGGTGAGCCCCGCCGGCGGCGAGGTCGGGCCCTTCCGCGCCGTCGAGGAGAGCGCGCTCGCGCACCTCACCGGCGAGGCGCAGCGCGCGGAGGTGTACGCGTGGTACGCGCTGCTGGCGCCGGCGGGGTCGGCGTGCGGGATGGCGGCCGCGGGGTGGGGGGTGCACGCGGCGGCCGCGGCGCACCGGCTGGAGGCGGCGTACAGGGGCGTGTTTGCGGCGTATGCGGTGCTGGGCGTGGTGAAGCTGGGGCTGACGATGATGCTGTCAAGGGGGGTCGAGCTGGAGAGTGAGGAGGGGGAGAGGGAGCCGCTGCTTGGGGAGGGGGGAGACGGAGGCGAGGGGCGCGGGGTGAAGGAGAGGAGGAGCACGGCGTGGATGCCGATGGTTGGGGCGGAGGGGAGGAAGATTGCGGTGATGCTGTGCATGTTGTTTGCGGTGGACTCTTTGGGCTCTGGGCTTGCTTCGCTGTGGGTTGAGACGGTGGTCATCCGTACGGGACGTGTCTGCTAATCACAAAGACAGGTCATGGGTCACATTCTACTTTCGAACGCAGTTTGGCATCGAAGAAGGACGTCTGGGCTCCCTCTTCTTTACTACGAGCATCATCTCTGCCATTTCCGTCCTCGTCGCCTCGTCCCTCGCCAAGCGTCTCGGCAACGTCAAAGTCAGTCCCAACCGACCACCTCCTACCCTTTTCTCTCTCGCTGACCTCCTCTCCTCCCCCCTTCCAGACTATGGTATTCACCCACCTCCCGGCCGCCGTCTTCCTCGCGCTCATCCCGCTACCATCGGACCCGCGCCTGGCGGTGACGTTCCTGGTCCTGCGCGCCTCGCTGCAGAGCATGGACATGGCGCCGCGGACGGCCTTTGTCGCCACCGTGCTGCAGCCCGAGGAGCGCACCGCGGTCATGGGCGCGGTCAACGTGGCGAGGACCGCGGGCCAGAGCGCGGGGCCGTGGGTCACGGGCGTGCTCGCGGGCACCGGCCGCTTCGGGCTGGCGCTGGTGCTGGCGGGAGCGCTCAAGGCCGCGTACGACGTGATGCTCCTCGCGGTGTTTGGGGGCTACAAGAGGCGCCAGGCGGCGTGATCCTGCGGGATGCATCGATGGGAAGGGGGAGTATGAGTCGCGGGCGATGGTACGCGACTTGATGTCGTGCGTAGAGGCTCTCGTGGCTATGGGATGAAGTGCGACACTGATAACTGCCGTGTTGTTGGTTTGACGAGGCGTTCAAGGCGGTATCAGGGTATGGTGGCTGAGCGTGTTGGAAACGTGTTTGTGTTTCGTTGCTGAAACAAGCACCCGGCTGCTAGCTCGTGATTGTGTTGAAACTCGAGCAACACAGCTTGAGGCACTTGGGCTAAAAGTGATATCTGTTTCGCGTGGCTGTTCCTCCGTCAATATGACCATGTAAGAGCCCGTAGCAACGAGAGACAGGTTGCGTTGAGACTGAAACGCCGTGGGCAGCCATCGATTATATCTTGGTAAACGGCCAACGACCTGCCACTTTAGGATACGGATTTCTCACCATCATACATTTTGCAGCAAATAAGCGGCAATAGGTGCCGCAGGCCGAATTGGCGTCTACTTTGAGGGTTTCACACATATTAATGCATCAGAGGGGCGCGAGGCATATAAACTCCGGGCGGCAAATCCCTGGTCGGCAGGGAACCGCTGTCGCACTACGTCCTAGAGGATGAATCGAACCTAATAAGGAGGCTTCATTTATTATGTATGTAGATTTTTTTCGGGCGTCAAGATGCCTCTGCAGAAATAGACAGACGAAAGAGCACGACCGTTGTCGGCTTTTGTGTCGTCGGCAGAGCTTCCAAGCCCAAAAAGCACATCATTAGGTTGCTTTCAGTGGCCCGTTCACTGCAGGTACTGTATTATCCCCGGAGCCTGTTCCTGACTGGGCCGGAGATTAAAGCCCCGGGCCTATCATGCAAGCCAGGGTTGAAACAACAAGGAATGTCTCGCCCTCTGCGCACGCCCACTGCGTACAACAAAGGGCGGGAAATTCATGAAACGTCACCGGTCTCGACAATTGCGGGGCCTTCTTTGCGTTCCTGTCCCTGCTCTGTATGGCTGCTTCTTTGTTGACGCTGCAGAACGAACAGCCATGGCATCATAGTTGTCCGTGGACGGGCCTCTCTTTCGCATCTGCTATGAAACCTATCCATTTTATTCACGGCGAGTAATAATAGAAATCCTTGCCCAATAGTCCCTTCGTAGCAATACTCTGTGAGGTGGCGGTCGTTGCAAAGTAAAATGTATAACTAAGGGCCGTTTCTGCATGCTCCGTGTCATTCACTCTTTCGTCTCATCCCAAGCTTTCTCGCAGGTCGAAAGGAGGCTTTGTTGCCCTTTTTGTTTCCATTCTCTTACTTTGATGCGTCAAGCGTCCCAGCATACTCGTTCCGAGTCCTTCGATCTTTATCACCTGTAACATTCACTGTTCATTACTGTCTTTTCTCTTTCCCTGCATCAATCGTCACCGGGTGTGACAATATTTCTCTTTTAAGTGAATATTTTTAAAATTCTATCTCCTACAGATTTCAGACACCATGCATATGAAAGCCTCCGTCTGTATGCTCCTGCTGGAGCTTGCCGCCGTGGCCACTGCGGTGCCGCACGCGGAGAAGCGCTCCTTCAAGGTCGAGCGCGTGCCCAACGAGGACTTTACCGGCCGCAACGGGCCCCTTGCCCTCGCCAAGGCCTACCGCAAGTACGGCATGCCCGTGCCGTCTGGCCTTGCCGATGTGCTCACCGCGCAGGACGGCACCCCTAAGCGCAGCAGGCGCCGCGTCGGGAAGTGGTCGCCGCCCTCCTTAAAGTCGGGACCCGCAGCTGCCAACATGAATGTCGAGACGGTCGGCGGAGACGACGACGACGACGACGACGGCGGCAGCAGCAGCAACACAACCAACGGCGGCAGCGACATCGACGTGGAGGCGAGCGTCGCGGCGGCCGTCGACCGGGCGCGCAAGGGCAACGTCACCGCCAAGGTGGCCAACCGGCCGGAGCGCAACGACGTCGAGTACCTCTCGCAGATCAGGATCGGCGGGCAGCCGGTGACGCTCGACTTCGACACGGGCTCGTCGGACCTGTGGGTGCTCACGGCGCAGACCGAGCAGGCCGGTGGCGGCCGCCGCACCAGCGGCATCTACGACCCGACCAAGAGCAAGACCTTTAAGGAGCTGCCGGGGGCGCGCTTCTCGATCCGCTACGGCGACCGGTCGAGCGCGACGGGCAGCGTGGGCACCGACGTGGTGGACGTGGGCGGCGCGGCGGTGCCCGCGCAGGCCGTCGAGCTCGCGACCAGCGTGACGGGCCAGCTCGCGAGCGACATGTCCAACGGCGGCCTGCTCGGGCTGGGCTTCGGCAGCATCAACCAGGTGCGCCCGCGGCGGCAGCGGACCTTCTTCGAGAACGTCATGGGGAGCCTGCGCGAGCCCGTCTTCACCGCGGACCTGCGGCACGGGAGCGCGGGCGCGTACGAGTTCGGGACCGTCGACGCGAGCAGGTTCAAGGGCGAGATGGCGTGGATCCCGGTGAACGCGACGCGCGGCTTCTGGCAGTTCGCCAGCGAGACGTACGCGGTCGGCGACGGGAAGGCGGTGCGGAGGGCGAGGGGCGGCGCGCAGGCCATCGCGGACACGGGCACGACGCTGCTGATGGCGGACCCGGAGGTCGTGAAGGGGTACTACGCGGCGGTGCCGCGGGCGAGGAGGGACGCGGGCCAGGGAGGCTACGTGGTGCCGTGCGAGGCGAAGCTGCCGGATCTGTACCTGGATATCGGCGGGCTGTACATGGCGCGCGTCAGGGGCGAGGATATCAACTTTGCGCCCGTCGGCGACGGAAGTAAGTCATTTTCCCTCGAATTGAGATTTGTTGACGACCAGCTGGGGAAAGGGGGGAAAACCTTTTGCTGACAAGAAGTTGCTGAAGCCTGCTTTGGCGGTTTGCAGGCGACCATGATCGAGGGCCTCGGCATCTACGGCGACATCTTTTTCAAGTCGCAGTTTGTGGCGTTTAACGGGGCCAACAAGACTCTGGGCATGGCCGTCCATGCATAGAGTTCAGCCTCGCTGCGTGGTTGGGGATGCCGTGGTTTGATTGGGTGATGATTCTCCTCCACCACCCTTCGCGGAAGTCATGCGCGGTGGAAGAAGGGGGAGGGGGGGGTCGAGGACGGTGGAAGGGCCGAAAACAAAGTTGCTGCCTGGAGCTTACTTCTTCCATTATACTGTCTGTATATCCGCCGTGTATATATTCACGACCACGGATCTGGCCGTGATGACTATGGCGTGCACAGGCACAATACCGATACATTGACGTAATTTCCATCGACGTATTCACACTCAAATGACCTACTTGGGCATGGTAGCACAAGCCCTATTACTCAATGTGGCGGAGTGACTGCCTTGCTGGGCTGCTTCGGGGAATAGATGAACGGCGTGATTGACAGGCAAATGGGGGAGGGGACTTTCCCAGCCCTGTTGACGTGCACATGGCCTTGCTTAGACGATAAGCCACAATATGATCATGGCTGGAGGAGTTTACAGCCTCAGCCAAGAAGAATCAAAACCAGTTCCCCCCCGTCGAAAACAAGGGGCGGAGCGAAAATCAGCCTCTTATTGCGGCTGAACATGCGCCGTGTCGAGACCCTTTTGCGTAACAACTTGCGATAATAAAGACATTTATATATACCCCGCGTGTTTTCTTAGTTTCCTTTTGTCCCTTTTTTCCCCCCCATAAACCATTACATCATACCTGCAAACCTACTTGACCACCACAAAAGAAAAGCTCAACAACTTCCATCGATACAACACCTAAACACCTCAAACAAGGGAAAAAAAAAAAATCATAAAAAGCCCTTAAAAAAACACAATGGGCCTCTTCACTTCCACCGACGAAAAGGGCGAGAAGAAATCCCTCTACCAGCGCTTCCAGGAGAAGAAGCGCAGCCCCGGCGACTCCCCCGTCAGCGACGAGGACCTGCTCAAGTACACCGGCAAGACGCGCGCCGAGTTCGACGAGTGGAAGGGCGCGCAGCCCGGCGTCGCGGGAAACCAGCTCGCCGGCACACTGGCCGTCGGCGGCGCCTCGGGGCTCGGCGGCGTGGCCACCGCGGGCGGCGTCGGCGGATGGGGCCCCGGCGCGGCGCCCGCCGGTCCGGATCGCGGCATGAAGTTTCCGCCGGAGAAGAAGTCGGACAAGGAGAAGGCGCTGGAGGGCAGCAACTGAGGACGCGGCGGTTCCAGTTGGCCGGGTGCAATGTATGAATTGATGGGAATGGTACAATGTTATTTAGGAACGTTGGAGCGGATTGGCAGACAATCTTGAGATGCATCATCATTGTAGAATTAAAATGTGAGAAAAAAAAAATCCATTACTCGGAAGCTTCCATACAGAATACTTCAGCGCAGCATGAAGTGTACAATCAACGCACCACTCTACATTACGCCTTGCCGTGAAACGCCCGATGCAGGCCGGCAATCACAACCATGGCACCCCAAGCACCAGGATCCGGGGGCAGTTCTGAGCTGTCGCCGCCGCCGCCTCCACCACCCACATACGTCGCACGGCCTAGACGAGGAGTCATCTTCTTGGTGGCCTCGGCGCCTCTGACTGCAGCCTCGAGAGCGGCGTCGAATCCTGATGGACCCATGGCATCGGCAAATGGCATTAAAGTGTCCATGACTGTGCGATCGCCAATCTTGGCGGGCGTGTAGCGGCGCAGGTTCTCGAGGGCTGTGCCTAGAGCCTTGCCCCAAAGGGCGACGACGCCGTCTGCCGACTTTGCCATGGCGGTGTTGCTCTCGACGGCAGCGCGCAAGGAAACGAAAAAGATACCGAGAATACCGCCTAGGGTACCACCCATTTTGCTCTCCACGATATCCTCTAGCTCGAGCAGAACACTGACGACAGAACCGGACTTGGCCAGGCCATTATCGAGAGCAGCAAGCAGGGCAGTGGCACCCGTCTTGAGCGTCTCGCCGCAGTCACCGTCACCCATGACCGTGTCCCACTTGGTCAGGTCGGGCTCAGCCTCGACAAGGTCCTTGCAGGCCGCGCGAAGCATCGTCTCGAGCAGAGCAGGGTCCGTCTTCAAATCGCGCGCGGCGTCAGCCGTCTTGTGCTCGGGCTTTGGGGCCGACACAAGCTGGTCCTTGCGGGACCGTCGCTTCGACTGCGCGCCAGCGACGGACTCCCAGCAAGTGCTGGTGCGAACGTCAAAGAAGGACTTGATTTGCTCAACTGAGTAGCTGCAGTTGGCGGCGGCGGCGGTGACATTGATGACGGAGACGGAAAAGGCGGGAGCGTTCAGCGAGGTCTCGAGGAAGCCGGCGCAGACGCGAGAAGGGTCGAGCTTCCAGTCGCGCTCGAGCTGTTCGAGAAGCTCGTCAACCAGAGCGCCCATCTCAAGGTGAGACATGCCGCCGAAGTTGCTGACGAGAAGCATGGTCTCGTCGCCGTCGGCAAATCCAACGTATCCGCGTTCGGGGTCCTTCTCGTCGAGGCAGTATGTAAGTACCTGCTTGACGAGATCCTGTGGCGTGGGTGCCGGCGACAATTTCTTGTAGCCGGGCTCGTTGTGGGGACCGGTGCCGAGTTCGACCTCGTCATCTTTGAGCATGGCATGCTCGGCGCGGCCAGGAACATGACAGTGGTCTAGAGTTGCGGCGATGGACACGATTTGCTGTGAAAAAGCGACACCGAGATTATAGACGTCGTCGAGTGAGGCGCCAGCGCCGGCGGCGCCGCCCATGACCTTGAGGACTCCGATCTGACCGGCGAGACCGCGTCGACCAACTAGGCTGCCTTTGCGCCCGACGGAGACGTCGTCACCGCAGATGATTGTGCGACATTGGTGGCCCTTGGCGTTGGCCTTTTCGTTGGCTAGCCCAAAATGCAGACAATCTCCAGTGTAATTTGTGATGACGAGAATGGTACCCTTGTCGCTGGGAACAGCATCGACGGCGGCAACTATCTGTTTGGTGCTGGGGCTGGCAAAGATGTCGCCCTGCACGGCCGCCGTGAGCATGTTTTGGCCGACATAGCCGCTCCAGCCGGGCTCGTGGCCGGAGCCGCCGCCGGAGATGAGGACGACATTGGACCTGTCATAACCCGAGTCAAACACGACACGATTGGCCTCGTCTAGGCTCAGGCTGGGGTTGTAGCGGATGATACCCTTGAGCGCCTTGTTGACGAGGCCGTCGGGAGAGTCGAAGAGGTGCCGCCTAGACATCTTGCGCGGGCTTCTGTGGGTGTGGCTGCGAATTCGCTCGACGGATGGGAGGGAACGAGGTCGAAAGGATAGAGAACAATGACGATGTCAGTGATGGATGGGTGCGATGAGAGACACTTTTAAGAAGTCGTTGATGATAGATGGCGATGCTGATGAAGCGTGGCGAAATGCAAGGCCCTCTAGAATTGGCGGGGTGCAAACGACGAGCATCGTACCGCAGTCGGAGCCGGCAAGCCACAGGGAGCTATGGCTGGGTTGAGCAAAGACGGAGGGCGGCTAGCTACAAGACACGGTCGGGGTTGCTCCCCCGCCTCTGATGTCCAGATGATGGATCATGGGGTCAGATTGTGTCGAGCCGCGCCTAGAATTGCTGGATGCGAACATTGATTGACTTTGTCGGTGGAGGGAGAGAGGAGTGTACGAGTCGGCCGGGATTCCGCATCCGGCAATCCGAGCACATACTTCCCTTTACTGTGTGCATGCCTCACCCAGGCGTCCCGCTGAAAAGCTGGGCCAGACTTGTGACCTGCCCCGACTTCTGGACCTTGCCTCGCCCGTAATTAGTACCGTGGTGCCTGAATAGGTTTCCGACGGCTGTGCGGTCGAAATCATCTACAGTATAGCTTGGTGGGGGTTCCAAGAGTGGCGAGATCGTGTTCGAGGCGGCGGCAGCCGAGCTTCGGACTTGCAAACAGAACATCCCATACTCTCCCCATTCACTGCCGTACAATCTTTGCATATACATAAAAAATCCGACTTTTCTATTCCAGCCATATTTGACGACATCTCACACAATGGCACCTACCTGGAGAGTAGCCATGGGCTGCGATGTAAGCCGTCCCCCCCCCCAATCCCAACTCCAATTACCCCCCCTCTAACATGGCCACCCTTCTCCAGGAAGCCGGCGTCAGCTACAAGAACGCCATCAAGCGCGACTTCGAATTCGACGCCCGCGTGACCGAAATCATCGACGTCGGCTCCGGCGACGCCTCCGACAAGACCCCGTACCCGACCCGCGCCGCCGCCGCCGCCCGGCTCGTCGCCGAGGGCAAGGCCGACCGCGCGCTGCTCGTCTGCGGCACGGGCCTGGGCGTCGCCATCGCGGCCAACAAGGTCAAGGGCGTCCGCGCCGTCACCGCCCACGACAGCTTCAGCGTCGAGCGCAGCGTGCTGAGCAACAACGCGCAGGTGCTGTGCATGGGCGAGCGGGTGGTCGGGCTGGAGCTGGCGCGGCGGCTGGCGAGGGAGTGGCTCGGCTACGAGTTTGATACGAGCAGCGCGAGCGCGAAGAAGGTCGAGGAGATCAATCAGCTAGAAGCTTAAGCTGGATGGAGAGAAAGAGGAAGGGGAGTTGTGCCATGTAAAACGCAAGCGCCATAGGTAGGCGGCCGGGCAATGTCTTGAGCGTCGTGCGATATCTAGAAGCCATTCATCACAAGTACGGTTTTTTCGTTTCGCGTAAGCAAAAGAGTGCAAAACTGCCAATGCCTATCTGCCCCAGCGTGATATGGACAGATACTCTTTTCACGGCATCATGCTGAAATCGAGACCTTCCACCAAAACGCCCTCGCCATCCACGCCCGGCATACCTGAAGCGGCAACACTCAGCGGGTCCGGCACTGGAACCGCCTGAAGCAAGCTCGGCCGCAGCGGACGGAGCCCGCTAAAGCCAGTCGCGGCCCGCTAAAGACCCGCTGAGAGTCCCGCCTGTCCACTGTAACTCCAGTGCGGCCGGCCGATGACCGGACTGGCGTGGCATCGTAAGTAGACGGCTTCGTTTGCGAGTCCATCCACAGACAGCTCTGCTCTATGCTATCCCGTCACATAAAGGCGAGTCTGACTTGTTTCATACTTTTTTTAGTTAAGCTACCTGCTGGCATATTCGTTCCTCTCCAGCCTTCAAGATGACGGCACCCCGGCGCCGCCTCGTCGGCCTCTCCTCCAAAATGTACTTTTCCCTCGCCAAGACGCAGCAGTTCACCCAAGACGTCCTCTCCCTACTCGCCGACCTGCCCCCCGAGCTCCTCTCCAGCATAGACGTCTTCATCCTCCCCGACTTCCTCACCATCCCGTTCACCGTGTCGCAAATCTCCGCCAGCGGCCTGCAGCCGGCGCCGTGGACGGGCGCGCAGGACTGCCACTGGGAGGATGCCGGCAGCTTCACGGGTGAGGTGAGTCCCGCGGTTCTGCGGTCCGTCGGCGCGCGCATCGTCGCCGTCGGACACGCCGAGCGCCGCCGTCTTTTCGGCGAGGACGACGAGGTGACGGCGCGCAAGGCCGCGGCGGCCAGCCGCAACGACATGGTGCCCCTGGTGTGCATCGGCGAGAAGACGAACAGCGGCGGCGACGGCGGCGAGGATACAGCCGTAGCGGTGGCGGAGTGCGCGCCGCAGATTGAGGCGGTGGTGCGCGCGCTGCCGGACGAGGCAGAGCTGGTGCTTGCGTACGAGCCCGTTTGGGCGATTGGCGCGGCTCAGCCGGCGGGGGAGGCGCATGTGCTGGCCGTCGTCGCCGGGCTGCGGGATCTCGAGTGCGTCAGGGAGAGGAAGGGCACTACGCGGATCGTGTATGGAGGTAGCGCCGGGCCGGGCCTGTATGAGCGGCTGAAGAGTGGTCTAGATGGACTGTTTCTAGGACGCTTTGCGCACGATCCAGAGCGCTTTGTACAGACGGTGAGGGAGGTAGCGGAGGCTTAACTACTTATTGTATATAATAATGTCTACGATCAAAATCATGGCTGGCTCACATCTTGATAGCGGCTGACCGCAATGGCTCTCCTCGAGATCGGGTACGACTCTTTCTAGATAGACATTTCGTCGTACTGCATAAACTCTATAGACGATGCTTCCGTCTTCTCCCGGTTCTAAGCGCAAGCCAACTCGCCCCAACCGGCCCCTCATTTACCAGAGGAGGGGTTGAGGGGCAAATCACAGCTCTAGGTTTATATCATATAGACGTAACGACAAACGACAATATAGCAAGTGGCCAATAACAATGCAAGCCTCATTTTGAAAAGAGGAGCTTGCGGATATAAAAAGGCTCACCGGCAGTGGCCTCCCCGCTCGGCTTCCCCCTCCTTACATGCAACGACTTGATCAGTAAAAACTGAAGACAGCCAAAGATACAAGTAAAAAAGTTGGTTCTTTCGACAGAATTCTCTATCAATGGTCAAGTCAACTATATAAACGTGATGTGGTGCTGACTTTTCCCACTGTCCGCAGACACAACCGGTATATCCATCCCATCCGACAATGGCCCTCACCATGGCGGCCTCTCGGTGGTACTCTATCCAGACATGATCACTCCTCTTTCAGGTAAAGTGTTGTAGCATGAGCCGGTGCCTACTCGTCGCTGTCTCCCGTCTCTACTGCCGTCATCTCCAACGATGAACAGGCACCATGAGCGCGGAGGGCAGTGGCGGGCGTGGCTGAGAATACACGGCCTTCAACTTGATCTGGATAATACCAGCGAAAGGATCATGCCTTGCCCCCGTCTCCCTCATCGGTGAACTTGGCATCCTAACCGTCGCAGGTACCACCAAAAATTACAACATTGATTCAAGATGAGCCCTCCTGCTGCCGTCTCGCCCCCTCAGCACTCTGCCGTGCCCGTGTCCAAGCTTGCCGTCTCCGCGCCGCCCTTCGCCGCCACCAACGGCAAGCAGGCGACCATTGACGACATGCTCGGCAACTGGGACACGTTCCGCTTCGCGCCCATCCGCGAGTCCCAGGTGTCGCGCGCCATGACGCGCCGCTACTTCCGCGACCTCGACGCCTATGCCGAGTCGGACATTGTCATCGTCGGCGCCGGCTCCTGTGGCCTGTCCGCCGCGTACGTGCTCGGCACCAAGCGCCCCGACCTGCGCATCGCCATCATCGAGGCCTCAGTGAGCCCTGGCGGTGGCGCCTGGCTCGGCGGCCAGCTCTTCTCCGCCATGGTGATGCGCAAGCCCGCCGACGCGTTCCTGCGCGAGGTCGGCGTGCCCTACGAGGAGGACGACGAGAACGGCAACTTTGTCGTCGTTAAGCACGCCGCCCTCTTCACCTCGACCATTCTGTCCAAGGTCCTGGCCATGCCCAACATCAAACTGTTCAACGCCACCTGCGTCGAAGACTTGATCACGCGCGACAGCGGCGGCGGCGGCCAGGGCGTTCGAGTGGCCGGCGTCGTCACCAACTGGACGCTCGTGTCCATGCACCACGACGACCAGTCGTGCATGGACCCTAACACCATCAACGCGCCGCTCATCATCTCCACGACGGGCCACGACGGTCCCATGGGCGCGTTCTGCGTCAAGCGCCTCGTCAGCATGCAGCGCATCGAGAAGCTCGGGGGCATGCGAGGCCTCGACATGAACACGGCCGAGGATGCGATTGTCAAGGGCACGCGCGAAATTGTGCCAGGCCTGATTGTGGGAGGTATGGAGCTATCCGAGGTCGACGGTGCCAACCGCATGGGTGAGTATATTTCAACGACGAAAAAGATGTATGGGTCATTGACAGAGTGTAGGTCCGACTTTTGGTGCCATGGCGCTTTCTGGGCTCAAGGCTGCGGAAGAGGCCCTCAAGGTCTTTGACATTCGCAAGAAGGAGAATCAGTTCTAGGAGCCTTTACTTGGAATAGGCCTCTAACAAACATACCATGTTTGTAGCTGCGTATTACGGTCGTTATCTTGGGTATCCTGCAGCTAGTCAATGAAGACACCAAATTGCCGTTCATCATTGTAATCACAAACTTGAAATTAATTGGCATCATGCCCTCTAAGAATGGTATATCTCTATAACAAGACAAAAAAAGGCGCCAAATTGCTGCCATGAAACTATCGCCTCGCCCAAGCACTCTTATCATCTCGCTTATGATAACATCGTCGTGACACATGCTTATGCATGTGTGATCCTATTCAGCGCCCACACAGTGCCTGTTGTATTAACAGGAGAGCTTGAGCTTAAGACAACCCCATAGGGAATTATGTGATCAATATCCCAAAAAAGCGAGCCCGAGAAGTTTCGTTGATGATTCCGCGATCGTCTTACGGTGGTATTGCATCGGCTGCCCTGCCGATCGAGACCCAGTTGTGAAGTTAAGATTCGCCGGGTCTGGTCGTATTCTTCGAGGTTCATGGAGATTTCTAGAGATTCATAGAGATGTCCCTACAGGTCTCATATGCGAACGTCGAATACGGGTGTTGGAAGTGTCTCTCAAACGGGTTTATTGGCCAGAGATTGTCGGTGATCGCGATGCATTCTACCTGATGAGGATATGGGCTTCTATTAGGATAAAAATTAGCGCCGTGACCAGGCGGCCGGACGAAAACTTGGAGGAACTCTTACCCATCTTGCCCACCCAAATGGACCTGTCATCGTGCTCCGTCTGCCTTCCCTGTGACCAGCTCGTCGTAGTCTTGTGCACCGCCGGTTCGGACGGCGTAACGAGGGTGACTTCTGACGGGGACGGGCTGAGCTGCGGTGCCGGCTTGGACGCGGTGGTTTTGCTCTTGAGCTTCTTGAGAAACGGCATTGTGATGCATTTAGTCGAAGTAGTAAGAGTACGCGTTGGTTTCTTCGCGATATCTCTCGGTAGGAGTTGTCGAATGTATTCTACTGTGTGTCTGTATTCTCATAATTCCAAGGAGGAGAACAGCAGCCTTTATATATTTACAAGTCTACAAAATGCCATGACTCTCACGGCATCCACGAGTCTCGGCACTCGACATAAGCGTGACTTCCTCGTTCGGCGTGAATCCGCGTGCATTATCAGATGGAGTCACGCAATGCAAGCCAAAAAGTTTGTTCTTGTCGGGGCTCGGCTTGAATCGTGTGAATACCGAGACTCCCAACAAGACAAAAAAACCAAAACGTCTCGGCTTCGGCTTCGGCGTAAGTGGATCCTGACGCACAACACTAAGCTGAGGTAGAGGGGCGTCGGCGGCGCGGAGCCCTGCAGGGGGGTTCGTGATTTGCCAGGCAAAAAAAAAAACGAAGCGACACCGCTTCTATCAATTCAAAATCAGCAGTGTTGATGCCGAGCTTGGTAATCTCTGTCGACGCCGCTAACGTTTCTCGGGGCCCGTTGCTAGGATCATGAATTGTCGTGCGAGGCTTCTCAGCGTGCTAACGGCCGCTCGGAGTCGAGATGGCGCTAGGGCGCTGAAGTGCGAAGCCGAGACCTCGTAGGGCAATTGTCCGCGGAGGGACGGACGGCGAGGCTGCTTTTGCAACTATACTGCGTGTCTTGCTCTTTGGCTTTTTGACAAAATCTATGGAGATTTTGAGCCAAAATAAGGTTATGTTGGCCATGTGGCTCTTGTGGAGTCGGGTGACAGTCTGCGATGCGGTTCTCGAAGGAATTCAAATGGCCGTGATGACTTCGTTCGGCAGTGCTATAGACCGGAAAAGGTCGCCATCTTCTCCCGCGGTATCTGTCCGTCTCGCAAGAAATTTGTGGTCTTGGTATTGATCCGTGGCATTCATCCTGATACTCCCTCTTTCGTGATGGTGGCAAAAAGGTGTTCGGCTCGCCCTTAACACCTTTGGAGTACTTGCTGTAAACCACCTGACATGGAAGAGTCCTTTCTGTCTGAGAATCTGGGGCGCTTGAGAAAACAAAAATCGCCTCGAAAATGCCGTTTTAGGTCGAGTTTGCGTGCATTACTAATTACCTAGAGCGCGAGGTGGCGGCGCTCGTGACACGACCGCTTACTCGTTATCGCTTGAGGTTTCTACAAGCACAGTGGACGCGATGTCACGATATGTGCCCTCTATCCCTTATACAGTCAGCTCTCTTGAGTCTCAAATGGAGTTGTGTAGCAATTCTGTGTAGTGTTGTAACTCGCAACGCCATAACAACCTGTTTCGTACTTTCAAAGGTCATTTGCTCAACATATCACCTGAGATTTCGGCGGTAAGCAGAGAAGAATTGTATCGAATCGTGTCTCTACGTGTTCTGCCCACAAGAATGATAGATCATGCCACGACCCCATTGTGTTAATCTCTATCCTATACAGGTACTGCATTCCGCACACTAACGCGATGAGAGGTTCCGACTACAGCCATGGGAACTGTAGTCGCTACAAGCTTAAAGGTAATATATCATAAAATCAAGACTTACGAATGCCCATCTAATTAATTTAAAATATATACCATACGTATATATCTATTGAGAAATGCATGAGAGTGGCTTCTTCGAAGCACTAGTAGGTCTATAAATGTACATTATGTGTGCCCCTGCATGAAATGAATAAGAAGGCATTACCTATAGTGCTCATAGAGGCCCCCTTGGGCTATGCAGCTACTCTTAAGAACTCAAATATAACCATTGAGGAATTATACCCCGATGCATGTCTTATAATAGCGCTTTAACTACGAACCCCTCTCCTGCCTCGTTACCAATCCCGCCTCATCATTACATGAGATGCACATTTGCCTTGTTTGAACCTTATTGCCAACATATGCACTTTACATGTCCACGAACGTAAACAGTATGACTTCATTCACTCTTGAGCCCGGCAGGGTATCGCTATATACGCTCCAGTCAGTGTACGAGTACGGTTGGACGCCAAATATCGAGGACGCCGTCACCGAGGCCGCCCAATTCTCAGCAGATATCGTCTCTACTGCTATCAACAGATCTTCTGCATCACATTACGGCATCAATACTGGCGGCGGTGGACTCGCCAATATACCTGTCGCTGCGGAAGATGCCAGCGCGCTTCAGAGAAATGCCATCATGTCGCATTGTTGTGGAGTCGGGCGGCCTCTACCTGAAGAAATTGTCAGACTTATCATGACTCTTAAACTGATATCACTGGGTCGAGGAGCATCTGGAGTGAGACCGTTGATAATTCGTACCCTGGCCGAGATGTTGGCAAAGGGGGCTCTTCCAATGATCCCTGAGCGAGGATCAGTTGGAGCCTCAGGAGATCTTGCGCCCTTGTCACATCTAGCAGCCGCGCTCATAGGTGAAGGATTTATTAAGTTCCGTGGGAGTGTTATTTCTGCCGGAGAAGGGTTGCTCGAGGCAGAAATTTCTCCGGTTACTCTTCAAGCGAAAGAAGGTGCGGCGTTAATCAACGGGACGCAGGTTTCGACCGCTCTCGCGCTGGCTGGGCTTTTCCGAGCACATCGTGCATTGGTATCGTCGTTAATCTCGGGCGCCATGTCCACGGACGCGGCCATGGGCTCGACAACTCCCTTCCGCCCTGAGATCCACGAGTTGCGCGGACATCGCGGCCAAATTGATGTGGCTGCCGCACTCTACCGGCTGCTAGATGGTTCCGAGATACGCCAAAGTCACGAAGAGAACGACACTCGGGTGCAGGATCCGTATAGCATTCGCTGCCAGCCTCAGGTGGCGGGAGCCTGCCTGGATCTCCTCCGACAAGCCGCTCGAACGCTTGTCACAGAGGCCAACGCCGCGACCGACAACCCGCTCATACTAGCTGACGGCTCGATAGTCTCTGGCGGGAACTTTCACGCCGAGCCCGTGGCCTTCGCGGCGGACCACATCGCCATGGCCGTTTGCGAGATTGGTGCCATTTCCCAGCGCCGCATCGCACTCCTCGTGGACGCCTCGATGAGCAACGGGCTACCGGCCTTCCTAACCCGGAACCCCGGCGTGAACTGCGGATTCATGGCCGCAGAGATCACGGCGGCGGCGCTCATGTCGGAGAACAAGCAAATGTCTCATCCCGCGTCCGTGGACTCCACGCCAACTTCGGCGAACCAAGAGGACCACGTTTCCATGGCATGTCACGGGGCGCGCCGCCTGCTTCGGATGACGAACAATCTCTTCGCAATTGTTGGCGTCGAAATACTGGCTGCGGCGCAGGGAATCGATTTTAGGGCGCCGCTTGTGACCAGCCGCCAACTTCAACTAGTCCATCTGGCTGTCAGAAGGGTAGTTTCAACAATGATGGAAGACCGTTACATGGCGGGCGATATTCATCTCGCGACGCAAATGGTGTCGTCTGGAGATCTTGTCAATATAGTTGGTGGTGGCATCGTTCCGTCTCTGGATGGCTGATTTCAGTCCGACGTTACATAGCTAGGGCACCCGCCTGGAAGAACAATAAGGCGGGGAGGATATATATCATGCATGCTATGTTCTCAAGATGGCGGAAAGTAGTTACTTCCAAACTATTATTCGCCTCACCACATGTCTTTAGCGTAGCACTGTCCTAGCAATGTCTTTGTTGAACCAACGTCGTAGCGGTATTGTTAATGGGAGCGAAATAAAATGTATAGGTCCTATTATATGACTAAGATGATACAAGCTATTTCCACTTAAAATCCTTACTTTACTAGTAAGAAAAAGGATAAAATAGATCCTAACAGTAAAGAATATAATATTTAATAATTACTTATTTAAAAGCTTATAATAAAAATAAATAAAGGTAAGAAATGTATTTATAAAAAATAATTAATTAGATCTAGAATAAAGTAATTTAACCTTAAATAGATATAAATAAATTAATAATATTTAACATTAAAAAAAGAAAGTTATAGATAAAATATAATCTTAATTCTTGTTTATTATAGTTTTTTTATATAGGATCATTTTTTTATTAAAATTAGATATAATAGTTAAAATTCCTTATACTAGTTATTTAGCTTTAAAATAGACACATTATAACTAGCCTTAAAGTGCTAATATAGTAATATATCCTTTATTATATTATTATATTTCTTTTACTAGTTAGTCTTACTAGTAATAAGATAAAGATTAAGGCAGACTTTTATTTTAATTGCTTTTATATGACTTTATAATATCTTATTATTAATAAAACTTAAGTAAAAAGCTTAATTATTCGCTAAATAATGCTTAAGACATAAGAATAGATAAATAGTAAAAAGTCGTTTATAATCTATAAGGCGGTAGTTTTAAGCGTAAATAGAAATACTAGAAAGAAAATTTAGAAGCATAGAATAACTAATTTATAAATAGTAACTTTAATACTTATAAACACTATTTTAATATAATTATTTAATATAGTATTTTTAATCACTAATACAATAATAAAGATTTTATATTATAGAATACCTTATATTATATAGTTTAGTTTTAAGAAGAATATATGTACTACTATAAAGGCTTAAAGAGCATATGTTTTAGTGGTAATTTATGCGGCGATTTTAGCGGCTACGTCGGCGTATATATATAGCAGTGGTGACCTATTCAATAACTTTTTAGATTTGCCAGAGTATGACCGTGCTCAAGAAGACTACGTTATGTGTTACTTACGACGAAAATGATTTAGAAGATAGGATGAGGCGTGCAGTTTGCGATTTCAGCTGTAACTTATGCTGCAAGCTATAAAATCCAACGGAAGCCCCTCCTTTAACAAAACCGTGCAGACATAAATAATAATGCCTGAAAAATCTGTCCATACTGTACTGCTTTACTGTGATTAGGCGACTAGATGTTGTCGACGTGTTGCAGAGTGTGATGTCTAATTCCATGAGGCTTGGAGCTACTTTCATAGAACTGCTGCGTTAACAAAAACCACTAGGTCAACAGTGGATAGAATGAAGGCATGCTTAGTAGTTATGTAGGGAAAAAAAGTGTTTGTCACAAAGAAGCCAATGGACATGGATATACTCATCTGAAAGGGTATCAATGACCAGAGGGTGATACCTGCAGCAGAACTCAGCCCCTCAAGAGAGCAGTACTGCACCATTATATGTATGCGGGCTAGCTGACGGACGTGATGTTTGCACTTGAGTCGAGAGCCTCACTACTATGCGTTAGTATTAATAAAATTGAGAGAAAAAAATCCGCTGCAAAAAATCTTCTGAAATCGATTTAAACGGTTACCTGACCTCTAGTGATACTAATATCTGTAACGTGATACTATCGAGGTTTGGACTCAACCTTCTGGCTCAAAACGACATCAAAGCGCCGCTTGTTCTTCTACATGCTTGACTGCAGAGCTTCAAGTACATTATACGGAGACCGCAGCCCACGAGGAATTGTGGTAAACAACATTGTATTACCATCCTTATGTGACAAGAATATCTGCAAATACTCCCTCCGGCACATAGAAGTGTAGCCAATGACGATACCGAAAGTGTGTGCGCTTGACCCTCTTTAGGGCTTATGCTTAATGATATCCTCAGCCGATAGGGTCGACTTGCACTTGAGCCTGCGAGTCAGAATAGCCTGACCGATGGGGCTAAGACCGCATATATAGTGTTCCTCGTGGACAGCGGTGCAGCTGCCCAAGTTGTTGCCTTTAGGGTCGACCAATGCGCCGTCACGGTTTTCGTAGTAAGCTGAGCACAAATCTTTGGTTAGCAGTGACGATAAGTAATTCTATTCGTGGCTTCCTGACGTACTGAAGTGCGGTCCTGTACGAGTATTTAGTTCGATTTGAGTAATGGCGGCGTCCTTGCCACTTCCTGTGCAGCCGCTACCCTCGCAACGTACACCGTACTTGTTGCCACTGACATCATCCAGTTTTTGCCAAATCCAATCATGAGCTTTCTCACATGCAACAGCCTCGCTAGATGACGCATAGACTTGGAAACCGTGGACATTGCCTGTGATGCCATCACCTCCGACGCCTTGGTTGTAAATGTCAAAATCGGCATTGACGAGGGCGGCGAGGGCCAGACAATAGACCTGAGTGGCTCTCATTTTGTTTGAGGAGCTAGTCGTGATTAAATTCTGAGTAGGAGGGTCAAATGTTAAATGAACGCGATCCAGAGAGTCTGTGGAATGAGTTGTGAGAGGATCATCAATGGCGTCGGACAGATAGGCATGCAGTGCTACTTATAGTTGCTTGACTCTGCCCATTGTCCCATATTCTTCTTGGAGCGCCGGACACGAGATGACCGTCACGTAGTAGCTTCTCTGTAGCAGCTCATAAGGGTGCGAAGGATCTGCATGCATATAACTGAATCATGAACGGTGTCAAAATGAGGTCATGATATAGCGGACTTTATGGCATCCAGCCAACAGAACAGCAAGGCTGTTGTCCGCTCTGCTATGTCGACGAAAGAGGTGAGAGTCGTGTGTGACAGCTAGTAGGTAATCTTTGGTTTTGGCCTCGTTTTCGGCCCCGGTCTTAGGCCCGAAATCTAAATCCTCGTGGAAATCGAAAAGTGCTTCCCAGGTCTCGACCCGCGCGATGCGCGTGCAAAACGGATACGTATGACCACGTGGAGTGAGGCATAGCTGCTAGATACTGATGGCGCCATCTGGTTTTCGCCAAACCAGGCGAGACTATTTTAGAGTGGCGTCAGCCTTTCGCCGAGGTCACGGCAGGTTGAAATCTCGAAGCGTGTCCTCCATCACCGACCTGCAACTGCCGCGCTTCTGCCCGGATCTACCGACACCCATGGATGCGACTCACCCTCACCCCTTGCCTGCGCCTGCGTCTCTATGAGTTGTATCGGTATCCTGGAATGTGGGAAGGTCACCTTTCGGCGACAGCATTGGCTGTGCATTCCTGGTAGAATCAGTTGTGGGATACTTGAGGGACGAGATGACACAGACACGTGGGGTTGACGGCGCCTAACAGCTAAACATTTACATTACAGTGGAGTTTAGGGCTGCTTGCATTGCGCATGATGCACGATTTGCCGCGGAGATAATTCTCATCATCACAATCGATCTTCCTCCTACTTTGCCCTTTCTCCTTAAGACATAGAATCGTGGATCTTGAAAAGTTCTACAAGATTATATATCGTAAAGAATAGATCAAGTAATGATTTTGATCTATGACGTGTTTTTGATATAAATGGCTTTATGCATTACTATAAAAGCCCTTATACTAGAGTGGTTATCTACTAAGGTTAGCTTCTATGTAGGATGTCGCATAGGCTAGGAATACACCGTCCGTATAGATTAGAGGAAAGGGCCAGCGGCAATTAGAGCTGCCGACATTTTCTCACTTTATTCTCTACTTATACTTTGACACGAAACTAGTACTTATTGTTTTCGAATCGGCTAACTAAGGTGGAAATCACTGTCATGTTGAAATAACCAAGCCCCCGCCCCCCCCCTTCTCTTCCTCCTCTCTTCCACGGGTCACAGCTTCGACAAGCATCCACGCCACCAGCCTTGTGAATCGCGCTTAGGCTCCCTCAACTCTTCGTAGATTGCTAAGAGCATTTACCGAGAGGAACACCTTCGAAATGCAGAAATCCATCGAGCCCCTTGAGCAGGCCACATGAAGCATCACAAGGACCTCTGTGCGCGTTGCCATCGTCCGGGTTGAATGCCTGAACTGTGCCCTCGTAGACCTTGCCCTCGGTCTCAAAGCCGATTGCGCAGCCAAAGTCGGTTTTAGGCTTATCGTCAGGGAGTTTAACGAGATTGCCGTTCTGGCCGCAGATGTTGATGCCAAAGGGAAGATGGCTCTTGCAGATATTGCGCACATTGATGTCGTACTCCTGCTTCTTACCATCCTCGCAGGCGTGGCCGGCTGCAAAGGCATAGAGCTTATGCCTATCTATCTTTGACGGCTTATAGGTGCCTGCAATGCATAGGTTGCCTGCCTCGGCGGTAGCGATAAGAGCTGCTAGGGTGGTGGCGGCAAGCTTCATGGTGTTTGATTATTGATGGTGAAGGTTCAGCTGAAAAGATAATGCCAAGTTGTCCCGCTGGTATTGAGGATGATTAGCAGCAGACCTGGTATGAGAACGGCGGAACGGCTGCCTTATATATGTGCGCCGACAGGGTGTCGTTGAGCGATATCATTTGACGGGCATGCGTTACATGCGTCATAGTTAAGTAAAGTACTGTTTGCTTTTCAACTTACGTAGAGCCGGCTGCTTACAACCCTGGTAAAGCCATACAAAATCAGTTTTGTTGTAGGAAGGACGTAACCTTCGGTCGAAACCTTCTATAGCCGGAATGACGCAGATCTTCTCAAGCATTAGTTGGCTTGTTACTCTCCATTGAGCCGACTGTATTGTCTGTATGGGTGGTAAATTATCAAGGTTCCGATTCGGAGTCGCTAACGCTCTTGTACATTACCGGTACTGTATTTCTTTTCGACCAACTTTGACTAGTGACTGAGAACTCTGTACTTCCTTTTCAATTCTTTCGTATGCTACCGATGTGGTCTCTCTCTCCCTTAAAAATAGACTCAACCGAAATATGTGCCAGATGCAATGGTGTAGTTCCTTCTTTGAGGCCGACTGACCCCGAGCATCAATTAGTCGACTGAGGATAACGGCGATTTCCTTTCGTGATCTGCAATCTTTTGTCTCGCGAAGCGCTTTTGGGTCAATTGATTATCACTACGGCCTGGCTTAGGACCTCCATCACCTCGGCCGAATCTTGAAGTGTTTCTTTCTTACTGCCTAGTGTAAACATAAAGTAGAAATGGGGGCGGTGCAAGTCGGTCTTGAGCCAGCAGGTGTTACAGTCTGTTCGGTGGCTTGCAGCGTCCAATCAAGATGATTTGGCAATGCGGGACTCGCTCGGGCTATCTCCACTGGCTCTGGCTTAGTTAGTTACCTTAGTCTTTTTAATGCTCTCGTATTATGTCACCGCCGCGGGATCCATGGCGATGCAACTTTCCTGGCGCAACAGCAGCCATAACCGCCGATGCTACCTTTTTAGTTCCGTAGGTTTCGCGATATTTTAATGTCTCGCTATTGGGCACATTTAAAGCCTATTGAGCAGTTTATGGTCTTTCAGTACTCCGATTTTGTATTGTTGACTAGATTATCACCACACAAGGTGACGTCTGGCCTGTAGTAACTAGGTTTGCCTCTCCTGGCCCTTCTTGGGCGATCTGTGAATACTTCTGTAATTTAAATCTGTCTTAAGAAATAGGTATCTAGACAGAGGAAAAAGAAAATTAGGAAAAAATAAGGGAAATAAATAGGGTATTTTTTGATGGTTCCAAGGTCACAATAGAGATGCTCTCAGTATCTCGCAGATCAATAGGTATTTTCGCTTTTCGTGAAACAGGTTGTCATAAATCGGCTTGCTTGGTTGACATCTGCTGGGCGCGAGTTATGATAGGGAAAAAGTAAAACTTGTTGACGTTGAGTACCGCTCTTAAAGGTGCTTGCGGGTGACGCCGCGGCGACGAGACGCCTATTTACATGCCGATTTTCGAATCCTAGCTTCGTATCCGGATGGAATGTAGTTAGATGTCAAGAGCATGAAGAGCTTGGGCTGAATCAGTCTCACCCGCGCGATACGCGCGGCGGGGAAGCAGACGTACCGACGCCAAAAATAAGAACTTATCCTAGTCAATCGTCACTTCGGCGTTGGCTCTACAAGTCTACAGCCAAGCCACCTCAGCCTTGTGTCCAACCACCTTAGGCTACTGCGTTTTTGCCACTTAGATCGACAGCCTGAAGGCGCTTTGAAAGGATATCAAACTTAAAAAAAAATACTAACAAATAAAACAAAATATATAGGTCTTATTAAGTGACTAAAGTAATATAAGCTATTTTTATTAATTATCTTTATTTTACTAATAATACTAAAAATCAAGTAGATAATAACTATAAATAGTATACTATTAAATAAGTACCTAATTAAAGGCTATGTATAGAATTATAAAAAGTAAGAAATCGAGTGATAAAAAATAATTAATTAAATCTAGAATAAAGTAGTTTAACCCTAAATAAATATAAATAGATAAAAAATGCCTAGTTTTAAAGAGATAGAAGATTCTTAATAAAATATGATTTTAACTCTTTTTAAATATAGTCCTTTTATATAAAATTACTCTCACTCTAGAATTAAGTGTAATGATTAAGGTCGTTCACACTAGTCCTACAACTCGAGAAGTATAGCCAATTATCTCGCCATCGCAAGCGGCCTGTCCCAACGTAACTAAATCGCAGCCGGAAAAGATTTTTATTGGTTTCAGAAACTATATACCTTCAGCTCTGGTACAACATCTGAAGCTGAGAAGAGACTTCGGGAACCAGATAGGAAGTAATATCCAGGGTCCCATCCTTCTGAAACATGCAGCTGACATGAGTGTGCACTCCCTTGCCTTCGCAGAGCCGCCTACCCCGGAGAAGAGTCTCTAGTGCTGACATATAGCGGTGGCAGTATGCAGCTCTATCATGCGCAGCCATCCACGCGGTGATGCCTCGGCCCATGCTGAGGTCGTCCTGCCCGTAAGCGGTCAATCTCAGAAAGATCTTCACGTTCGGATATTCTCGGCCCGGAGCAATATCGAAATAGTAGCCGAAGCCTGGCAGCACTAAAGTCTTCTCCTCCCGTGCATCTGCTATCGGGGGGCTGAATTGCAATGCCAGCGGTAAGTCAAGGTTCTCCGCATAGTCGCTATCTAGACCAGCAGCAGCGTTCAGAAGACTTCTCAAATTTTGCATTTGTTCTTCGGGGATCGGAACGCGACCACCAAGCGTCATGACGTCCCGCACTGACATGAAATCGGTGCGCGGCGACTGAAAATAGAATTTGAGCCGCGATTCCGACGGCTTCACATTGTCGACGGCTATCATTCTGAGATATTGACAGTCAGTAGCTGCTCATCAGGGACTCAAGTCAAATAAACCTACGTTGGTCGAAGATTGCCATCGAAGCTTGCCAAAAACTCCTCAAGCATACGCTTGGCTGAGCTTTCAGGGCATACTCCTTCGATTGCTTCCATCAGGGAAGCGACGGGCAAATGTTTGAGAGGCAGGTCAATCTTCTGGGGTATGAAATACGTTTTGGTTGACAGGCCACTTGGTTCAAGCTCCGCTGCGATCATGACCGAGGTGGTGTATGCTGCGCCTACCATGAGGTCCTGTGCATACTTGGATCGGTCATGGTCATAGAGAGTGGCTAGGAAGTGGTTAAACCATGTGAGGTCGGCACTAGGTATAACCCTCTGAAGGCGATAAAGGAGCTCCCGTGACGGATCTTGATTCAAAGGGTCCATGGACGTTCCAGTGAACGCACCCTTTGCTTCAATAGTGTAACGAATCACCGGCCGTTGGGTAGCAGTATTCCATTTCCAGGAGTACTCTATTGGCAGCCCTTCCACCGTGAGAGGTGTAAGCCATTCAAGCTTCCCATCGGCCCCCGGCGCTGGGCCCAGGTATGGTACCTCGAAGCACGTGTCAGAAGATCCCCGAGACTCAAGGTTCCAGTCTTACCATCCAGTGGTAGTGAAACAGAAGAGACTCGTACTGCCTCTCGATCGCGTAGCCGGCCGCCTCCATCAGGCCAGCCAGATGCCTCCCGGTGAGCTTCCACCAATAGTCACAGTCTGGACTGCGAGATGGTAGCAACACGGACAAGGATGTCCACGCTTTTATAAGCTCCTCACGATCATCGCAAGAGTTGCCTTCGGCCATATTGAAAAGTGCTGTGGTTTGAACACTATGACAGTTCCTGTAGACTTCTTGTCAAGACTTGACTATGCTAAAAAAGATGCCTCGTCAGAAAGACAGAAGGGCTAGTCGGCATTACTTATATGTGACTAGGAAGGCCAGGGATGGCATTAATATTAAATGCGGCTCGGGGGAAAGTCATACCGCCGCGATGCTACTCTCACTGGCTCATGTTCGATTTCTTACCCCCGAAAGCCGGCTTTTGAAAGCGCCATTGTCTGCTTAGAAGATGCAAGCTTATTAGCAAGTTTTGATCGATAGGCCCGCATGGCCTAGGAAAGTTAGTGATTGAGGCTCAGGCACAGACTACGATTGCTTGAACTTATGATACAACTGCTTCCTTATTATCCAACAGTCTTCCCGGCCAACAGCGAAGAGAAATAAAAAACAAACCCTGCCTTTTTTTAAGCCGTAAATATAGAGGTTAGTTCTGGTATCAGAAAATTCAACAGAACTGTTAAGCCGAATACTTCTATTACGTGGTTGAGTAAAATATCAAGCAGCCTTGTATCTGCATTCTATAACGCAAAACAAGCTTTATTTGAATGGATATTCGTCATGTACCTCAGCAAAAGATATTTATGTATACTAATGTAAAGTCAGTATGAAAATTGAGCGGTAGGTATAAAAGGGATCCATATTCTCTCTAGAGTTTAAAAAATATAGTTTGCTCTCTTCCGTCTTCCTGTGAGAATCAAGCAGTCGCTGGGAATCGCTGAAACTTTTATTGTAACTATCCATACTCGCTGTTCAGCGTGTTCTCGCGAGTGGCATTTGCTCAAATGTAGTTGAAATCTGCATCACTTTTTGAGTCAGTATCTATGACTGCATATATGTCATAATCTCACGACGCGAGGCGCGAATCAGTCGGACTTGGGACTGCCTCAAAAATGAAATTGTCAATTTAGTGTTCTCGATGTATAGAAGCAGTATGAATAGAAGTAACCAGCAAGCGGGGAGACAGAGACAAGCTACATCGATCAAGTAAGAAACCACTGTAGCCTTCGACCTCGACTTGTCCGAGCCAGATCCAGCCAGATTCGTCAGCAAGATCGAATATGCGTAACATACTTGCTCATCGCCGCCAGCATTCTTCATTTGTATGACATGGTAAACCTTACAGCGTCCGTGCGCCGTCCATTATCGTCACCAACAGCCAGATACTGGTACTTGGAACCCTTGATGATGACGTGAATGTAGCTAAACTCCGTACTATCAATCTTTCTGGAGAATTTGATTATAAGTTGGCCGCCTTCGGGGATCTTGGCACCGTCATTGGGCGTGTCGGGATTGTCGAAGATGACAAAGTACGAGCCCGAGCGGTCGGGATTGTTAAAAACGTAGCGAATCCCTTCATGCTGATGGTAGTCGATGTAAGTTTTCGTGGCGCAGCTCCTGAGGCGATATCTGATGCCGTATCGTATATCCGACATTTTGATGCCGTCCTTGCTCTCCACCTCGAGGAGTCTGCGGTTCTCATCCGTCTCTGTCGGGGTCGCGCCGATTCTCACGATGCCCCTCGACTGCAGGTTCCCGCCCATGGAGATTCTCTTGCCTTTGAACATGTTGAGTCCCTCCGCCACCCTCCCTGCACGTATAGAGATGCACATATTAGCAAGAAAAAAAAAGGAAAATAGAGAAAACCCTCCCGCCGGCCAAATTCCAGCGCTGTCTATGCGCGGCATAAGAGTAGCCGGAGGACGGAAAGAGGGTCGTCGGGCGAGGAAGAACTTACCGATGTTGATGGCGTGGAATGGATAGTAGAGCATATATGCACCGCCGGGGGATTCTGCAAGGTTCAAGGTGATTTTCGCGCCGCTGGTTTTCTTCTTCACCGGTCCCAGGGGACCAGTGGCAATGACCGGCACTGCCGCGGTATTAATTCCCAGGGTTTTCGCCGAGGCCTCAAGCCACGACATGCCGTTGAACTTCGACGCGACTGTAAGGATCTCGCCAACTTGATCTTGCTGCAGTAATCATCAGGCGAAAAGAACATCACTAGCTTATACATGCAGCTGCTTCCACTGCACTTACCCTGGTGATCCTCCAATTCCAGTGATACGCCACAGTAGGCGCCCACTCTGCAGGCCTGGCGATTCGATTTTCATTAGGCCACTGTCGTCATGTCGTCTTTGTCGACGACGGTCTTGGCACGAAACATACCTGTTGCAGAGCAGCGTATCACCGCCGTTGGCCTGCCATGCAAGGTTCATGTTGGACTGGCGGCGGGAGCCATCTTTGTTAGACTCCCCGCCCGTGCCGTGCGATGCCGAAACGCTGGCATTAACCCCCCAGCCACTCAGGGAGGCCGCGGCAGATATCTTCATTGCTTCTGCGGTCGACGAGGAGCTGGCGCCCTTGGCGGTGTCTACATCTTCTGTGGCGAAAAGGCGGCCTCCGAGCTGAGCTCTTCTAGGAAAAAATTCGCCTATAATGCAATTTTTTTTCCTGAATTAGTTGTTGCCTTGAGCTAGGTAAAATGTCTGCTAAGGAAACTTCGGAGGTCGCGGTCAGACAAGGCATGATATATAGTGACTCACCATAGAGAGCGTAGAACCCTTCTAGGTCTGTCTTGGTTTTAATGTTTCGCAACGCCTTTTCGCATGCCGGAGTCAGCTCTAAGCTACGACTATCAAGGAAAACCGTAACGCGAGGAAACTGTGCTATAGTATTAGTAAATTCGAACATATAGTTTTATTAAATGACGTCATCATGAGAGGGCGTCTTACATTATAGGCGATAGTGACTCTTTTAATCGTCTTAGAGTCGGAACTGCCGTCTGCTTGAGAGCCGCTCTTAGAGACACCTACTGATGCTCCGCCCGAAAATCCTAGATATGAGCCGCTCCTATGAAAGAAGGTGGCCCGAGGGCGTCGTTAGTCATTACATCTTTCCGATCTTAATCCACTGCTTTAGTTTTGTGCTGGGATTCTAAGCATACACTGCCGCCGAGACATCGGTCTCAGAAAACGAAGACGCAGCCATAGAGGACTGCATCTCGGTCTCGGTCTCAAACTGCGAGACATATGATCTATCGTCAATAATAAAGTCTGGGATTCGAAGCTCAAGCTACGGAGGTATCAGAATAGTTAGCATGTGTAAGTAGATAGCAGCAAGACAGGTAAAGGGAGGGAGGGAGGGCAATTCTAGGAAAGCAATATTACCATGACCCCCTCGATTGTGCTGTTAGGAACTGATTCCGACCAGATGATTCGTTACTTAAGCCGGAATGCCGGAAACCGCGCTCTCTCGAGCCCAATTGCTCTTCCCTTGGCATCTGTTGCATCGGTTGCGGTAGTCGACGGCGAACGAACGATGCGGAGGCCGTAGCCAAGGGCATTGCTGTCAAATATGACAGCCCAGTCCCGCTGCTCCAGCTCCGGCACGTATTTTGCCTCGGTGCCTGTAATCCACTTGAAGGCGGTATCGCTGACTTGCTGTTTAAGCTGGGCCAGCTTTTCCGCGTCTAAGACGGAGGCAACCCCTGCCGGGTTAGCCTATTATATATGTGTTAACATTTAGCGGCATCGAAACATGTTGTTTTTCTTCTACTACTACCTACATTGTCTCCTTCGCTGGCAAGAGTCTCGCTTCTCATATAAACGGCCACTGATTTTGTGGTGTGCACGTCAAACTAATCGATTATTTACGTCTCCTGTTAGTCGTGGAAACGCCGAACACGAAAACCTAGAAGGAAGGTGGGAAAACGACGGCAGAAACTTGTTATGTTACTTACCCCGAGGCACTCTGTGAGATACTCCCGCACCGTAAAGGTATCTGGAACAACGGCCCCATTCTTGTTGCAAAAGGGGAAGTGAGATCTGGGAAGAACAAAGTTGGAGGGTATGATTAGTCGGTAGTCTATCCAGGCAACTCTAAAAAGGATAGGATATTGCTGCTTCACTTAAGCCGGCAACTCACATCTCAATGCTTCCCGTCAGTCCGGCAACGTTAGTCCGAAGCTCTGATAGGGTTTCGTCGTCCATCGAAGTCTTGAGAATCTTTAAATAAAAAGCTTCCCGCTGACGAACGCCATCAGTGAAATGGACGATGGTGGCGAAAAATTCTATCACTCATTTGTCATTAAGATTAATTTCCTAAGCCGATGTATCGTTGTGTTTTTTCTTTTCCCTCCTCGCATATTTGTTGGCTACTAACCATCCGATGTTTCGGTATCTGCAAATTGGGCAGATGATGCATCGCCCTCTTTGGTACGTGGTTCCGAGTCTGCATGCTTATTTGCGTCATGGCCGAGCCCAAGACTTTCCTTAAGGGCCGTCGTACTGAAAGTATCGGATGCCATGCTATTTAGCAACAGAAGCAACCTGGAAGGTCTGAAATCCCGGGATGAGAATGATGAAGTCAATTGACCTTATCGAGTGGCGCAATGGCAGAAATGGATGTCAAGACCGGAATGCCGCTGTCTTTTATACTTGGGAAATAATGGGTGCGACAGGTAGCTGACCTCAACGGAACCTCTGCCTGGAAATTAGCTGCATGGACAACAAAAGAGCGCATAAAACAGGGCGTGCGGCTGGCGCCGTCATATCTCGGCCACAGAAATAGAGGTGGTAAGTCTTGACCTCGGCAGAGCATCATATTGTCGTACCCGTTCGGTATATAATGACGACCACCCCGGGCTCGGGCAGTTTTGCACGAATGTAACCTTGACGGGCGAGACCATGCACCCATGGTTGCATATGCAATGCCACGGCAGAGAAGAACATTTTTTCCCAGGTCGTGTCTTGACAGTGATGGCGTTGTCGGCAAGAACGAGGCGCAGGCAAGAATGCACCCGTCACACGCGGCTTGGAGATGCGGGACGTCAACTCAAGAGGGGACGGCTTTCTTTTCCTCCAGAACTACTCATTTTCTTTGGCGAGGTTCTCGTTGCTTCACCACATCAGGACAACTCACGGCCAATAACGTCCGCGAGCGTCGACCTTGTAGCAAGGGAGCTCGGCTTGACTCTACAACATTGGACCTTGATTCCCCTCCACGGTGAAGCACAACGAGTTTATGCCCAACCCTCCCGGACAAGTTGTACTCATATGCAGGCTACAAGTCATGTACTGCAGCTTGCTAAGTTACCCAATGAACAAAGTGCCGAGCCCAGTGCTCCAATGTATATATGTTGTTAGCGGCGCATCCGAGACACAGTAGTGCGGTGTCTCGCTATCGAAACTGGTCCGCCATTACGCACGATGCATCTTGTTATCATACAAATAACAGGAAGCTGAGAATCGGGGCATCAGCTCTCGCGCACATGATTCGTGCGGGTTGGAGGGGCTTCTCAGACATGCACGCTGCCGGGGTTGGCGTTATTGAGGACGTTATCCATCTCACTTGGTGAGGGGGTGGCGAACAAGTTGATAGTAGCCCAAAAATTTGTGCCCAATCTCGTTTTTGTGGACATCATGAGTTATCTATTCAACCACAATGACGCTGGTACCATCTATTTATCCATGTGAACGGGTTGAGGGTGCGATTTCAGAGCTAGAAGCTCGCCATTGCCCCCCTTATCCTTTACCAGCTACACATTACTTGACATACTGCCAGTTGATCCTCAACGAACGGAGTTGTATCAAAAGACCCCTCGAGACCGCGCCGAAGAAGGGTTGCATGCATCGCGCCCTCCCTCCGTGTCCCTCTGTTTTTGGTCCCAGAAAAGAGTCTTGGAATGGAAAGGACGTTTGCAGATCCGACATTACATTGATTGCGCATCTGCATTGCCTGCCACACTGTCTCCGACTGCCCACGATTATGATCCGGCAAAGGCGTGGAATCTGATCATGGTTAGTACAGCAACTTCGTATCTGCCTCTGCGAAGCCTCTGGCTGCTCCGGGAATCCACTAGGCTAGGCCGCCTCATGGGCGAAAATCTGGGCCTCCCGGCCTTGGCCTCGAACTCAAGCATCACGGCTTATGTCCTTTCTCAGCTCGCCAACCACGTGCGAGCCAATGCCGAATCGAGCCGCTTCAGGCTCAAGTTCGATACCCCTTTCCCAGATTCAATCTCGTTCTAGGTGTGGGGAAGCAGCTGGACAATAGCAGCATGCCCTACTCTGGCCATGCTCAACAGTCCCATCTGACCAAGCAGGTTTCGATGAGCCGTGTTGATAGCCTCTTGAAGTAAATCCGTAGCCGAGTTGAAGTGCTCCAGAACAGTCATGTTTATCAGAATAGCCCGACTATGGTCATTATGCCGGCAATTCTCGTAGATTTAGAGGTCTAGCAAGGGATGATGGGCACGCAGGAATTTGTTGACATTCTCGTCATCCAGGATCATGACCAACGCTGAATTCGCCCAAGCTATATGCGCAAGGATGATTGTATATCCATAGCTCGATTGTCGTGGCCTTCATGGCGAACGCGTCCAATAGCCGGCGCGTCGAGTAGTCAGCAAAGATGCTTTAGATTGGCTACCTGAGCTACAACATGCATCTTTTTTGGCGGCGGCGTTGACGGCTTGACGGCATCGATGAGGTTGATATGTGCTCCTCAGCCAGTGACTTTCGGGACGGTCGAAACCGCCCACATTCGCAAACGATTCGAGCAACTACGTGGAAATGAACGGGAAGCGCAAAGAATAGGCTACGGGTGCTCCGCTTGGGTGACTTCGGATTGAGCGTCGCCTTGAGGAGTGAGATCAGCTACCGCCTCCTTTTCCACGGTACCTGATCGGGTTTGATAATGGCAACTACTTAATTCGAGGCCGTGCTGCTTCATCCTGTTATCGCTCCAGGTGAGTCTTTGCAACTTTCATTCCCCGGATAATACTGCTGACACCTCACTACCCTCTGGCAGTTTACCGATGTCGACTTCGGACAGGCTATGCGACACTGGCGGACTAGACACACCAACCGTCCAGGGCGGACTAAGCGACGGTGATAGTCGTTCCGTGGAGCGAGGCTCTGCGTAGGTGTATGCGTCATGCTTGCCACACCGTGATTGACTTTCTGGCGTTGCGCGGCCCATGGAGGTGCTCCTCTATATTTTCATCGAGGAGACCGCCATTATGACCACTGCGAGAGCTTCTCACGGGGGAACAAGCGGTCTGTCCTGCACTTCTCGTCGTGGCTGTCATCTTCGGATCCTGCGTCGCTGGAGCCTCCGTTATCGTCATTGTCATCACCGCCGTCGCAACCGCCGTTACGGCCGCCGCCACCGGAGCGGTTGCAGCCAACAGCGACAAGCTTACCGTTGCCGTCCGTGACAATTTAATGTCCCGACCAGTGTCCTCGCGTGGCTAAGTCGGTCGCGAAGGTTGTTAGACACAGCTGCTTAGCTCACGATTCACAGATTGGCTTGACAGTTGCCCCATTCACCGCCTCTTCCTGCCCACAGTCGTTGCTTCGTGGGCTCGCTGAGCATGCTTCGTGAGCGCTGGCCAGAGCCCCAACCATCCTTAGGCGCCCGCCTCGGAGGACGGAGGTGGTGAGGAAGACAGGCTGTGGACAATATCCAACCCCATACCGACCATCGTTCGCTTCGAGACCTTCCAAAACTTCTCGGGGCATATCAGGTCCAAGCGCCATCGTTGGATGCTGCCATGGGGATAAGTCGGGCAGACCATCATTTCGCTTCCTGTGCTTGACAGTACGTCGGGACTTGGAGACCGACTCATCGAGCAAGTATTTTGGCGTTGTGTTGTGAATGCCTTGTCGTCGCATACATGAGGTCTGTTAAGAAACGGAACGTCGTTTGCTTCGCCATGCGACTCCGACACAGGCTCCGACGTGGGCTCCGATTCCTAACCACTGGGAATCGCTGTCGCTTTCATCGGCTCGTGTCAACCGCTGCACGTGCGGGAGCTCGTGACGTATACAGAGATGAGCCGAGTCGAAGCAGGTGGTTCATCTTCGTGCTCTACAACTTCTGAGCACGTCGTATGCGCAATGTCGTCCTCTTCCCTCGGTGTTTCGCTGGGCCATCGCCGTGCCATCCGAAGAGATGTGCCGCTGTCATGCATAAAAACAACAGCTATTGTGCAGTCGCAGCGCTAACCCAATAAGGTAAAAAAAAACTCTTTTCACTAATTCACGTGAGTATCTCAGCAATACAAGTTTGATTTTTATTTTTTTCCTAAAAGTGTAGCCTTGCATTAATTAGCATTTCTAATTATGATGTTCTATTATATAGTAGTTATTAAGTCAGTATTAGGATATAAATTTAGAATATAAAAACCTAATATACTTTTAAATACTTATTTCTAGGAAGTAAAGATAGAGTTTTATATTACTATTTAAAAAAAATCTATAATAGTTAACATTATCTCTTATATAATGCGCATTACTATATAGGGGCTATATAGTAAATAATATTTTGTTAATGACCTATCGCCTTTCTATAGTTTAGTCTATCGGTAGACCTACAATAATAGGTGAATAGTACCGGCTAGGCAGTGGACGAGAAAAGCGAGCGCTTTCCCTGATGCTAATAGGTGTATAGAGCGCTCGCTTTGCCTTGTCCACTCCCACCGCATGCCAGCCTCACAAGCACGCCAGCGCGTCGCCGGCCCTCTACTATAATCGGTTAGTAGTTGATTAGATGCGTGTTGATCCTCTTGGTCTGGTAGGTCGGAGGGAATTGGCTTCCTCGATGATAATCTGCGGCAACCACCACGTCAGAGCCGACAGGGCGCCTCGTTACAAGAGCCAGCAATAAGAAAGTACAAAAAACAAGTATTAATTCGACCAACCACCTGGTCCATAACATTGCCTGTAACTCCCGTAGACTGTTTCATACCACCTTCACTCATCTGTCTTCCAATAGCAGGATGGGCAAAAAAAATAGAAGAAAATACAGGTGAGAATAAGAAAAAAAAAAAAAAAATCCTCTGGCAAAGCCCGCTCGTTGCTGCGCCGCCGCCGCCATCGTCGTGGCTTGGTGGAGATTCGGAAGAAACAAGCTTATTGGTCCGCAAAGACCCCTTGAATCCTGTCTCAACTCTGTCTATCCTCACCAGCTTCTACACGTCAAACCTCAATCTTCAAGTCACTCATTAAAACGTATCATAAGCATTGAGTCGTTTGAATTCTTCAGAAGAAAAAGTCCCGTTTTCCTTTTTGGCCTGTGCGCCGAGCGATTCTCCGAGGTGTCGCATCAATGACAGCCTAGGACAGCCTCCCGACCAATGCTCTGTCGCGGCCGTCTTGGCTTGACAAGTCTCGTTGCAACCCCCCTCGCGAAGAAGAACCAAAAAAAAAAAAGTCCCGTTGCACAAGGACACGATTATTACGGATGAGTTACACAAGAGAACTTTTTCTCCCCCTTCCAGCTGAGACAGGCAAGAGAGCCCCCGTGCTCGGATAAAAGGTAGTCCCCATTGTGCTCCCGGCCATGAGCCCTCCTCCTGAGCCGGCGCAATGTCGCCATCGCCGTGTCGTCGGGCGACTGTCCTCGATCATGGCTGCTGCAGAGCTCTCGCATGTGTCGAAATGGATTGTAAGCTTGATTCCCTGAGCAAACATGCGTGCATGTATCGTGAGGTCTTGCTGACAAAGGCGACGCCCAGAACGATGACTTGCGGCCTGTAGAGACAGAGCGCCGAACATGGACCGTCAGATCTTTCCATGACTATTGTCAGTCTCGTCCTTGCTTCTTCTCTACTGTTCGCGACTGACCTCGCCAGGGCTCGTCATCAACTGCAACACGGCCACCTTCATCACGGGTAGCGCGCTCATCCCACTGGGCCTCTCGTGGTGGCAAGCAACCATCTGTACGTCATCACTGGCCGCGCATCATGAACCTGCTGCATCCTGGCTGACCATGATGTAGGCATCGTCGTCGGAAACTTCATAGCCTTGGCGGCAATCCTTGCCAATTCCATACCGGGCTCTCGCTATCACGGTAAGTAATGCGTCGCGTCGCATTAGATCTTGCTCATGAATGCCAACGTGCCACAGTCGGGTTTCCCGTTCTCAGCCGTGCCGTCTGGGGCATGTGGGGGTCTCAATTCACAATCTGGAACCGCGTGTTTCTCTCTATCGGTATGCCTCACTTCCATCCCCGTCTCGCTGGCCCTCGCTAACGCATCTGTATAGTCTGGTCAGTCTGCCCTGTTAACGGCCGCTCTCTTCCTCCCCTACTAACCATGCTTCCACAGGTATGCATCGCAGTCCTGGACTGGCGGGCAGTGCTTCCACCTCATCGTGCTCGCCCTCGATCCCCACGTCGACAAGCGCATCCGCAACACCCTTCCCCGGCACGCCCACCTAACGACCGCGCGCTTCATGTCCTACGTCATCTTCTGTCTCATCAGCCTACCCTTCATCTACATCCGTCCCCACCGCCTCAAGTGGTTCCTCAACAGCACCTCCCTCGTCGCCCTCGTCTTCTACCTCGCGCTGCTCATATGGGCGCTCGCCACCATGGGCCCCGGCGGCTTCGGCACCACCATCACCGAGGACAAGCCGAACCCGGCCGAGGGACCCAACAGCACTGGCTGGCTCATGGTCTCGGGCATCGTCGCCTCCGTCGGCGCCATCGCCGCCGGCATCCTCAACCAGAATGACTACACACGCCTGGCCCGCTCGCCCCGCGCCGCCAGATGGGGCCAGCTCGTCGCCTACCCGCTCTACAGCATCGGCACCTCCATCATCGGCATCCTGGTCGTCGCCGCCACCCAGGAGCGCCTCGGCAAGGAGCACTGGTTCCTTCCGGGGTTGCTGGCGCACATCGTGCACAAGACGCCAACGGCGGGCGCGCGCGCAGGGGCCTTTTTCTCGGGCCTGGCGTTGACGTTTACGCAGCTCGGGAGCAACGTCCCCGGCAACGCACTCGCGGGGGGCATCGACCTGGCGGCGATATTCCCCCGCTACATCAACATCCGGAGGGGTGCGTACATCACCGCCATCATCAGCCCCGTCGTCAATCCATGGCGCATGGTCGATACCGCGACGATTTTCATCTCCGTCATGTCGGCGTATGGTGTGTTTCTCGCGCCCATGACGGGCATGATGGTGGCAAACTATTATGTCGTCAATCGTGGCAAGCTCGATGTCGACGACCTGTTCCGGGGCGATCCCTCGAGCAAGTACTGGTACTCCAAGGGGCTGAACTGGCGCGCGCCAATAGCTGTAGGTTCTTGATCTCGCTCCGATTGTTTCTCAAGATAAGGACAGTGATTGCTGACCGTGAGATGCCGCGAATAGTGGTTCATCGGCGTGGCGCCGTGCCTGCCGGGCTTCGTGGCCGCCGTCAACAGCACCGTCAGCGTGCCCGACAGCGTCCGCGAGCTATACCAGACCAACTACATATACGGCTTCTTCTCGAGCGCCATCGTGTACTCGACGCTGCACGGCGTCTTCCCCGCGCGCGCCGTCGACGACTTTGTCCGCGATGGCCAGTCGGCGGCCGAGGTGCAGCGGTACTACGACGAGCGCTGGGACGTGGACCTGTCGCGGACGGCGCAGATGAGGGCCGCCGATGCCGAAAAGGGCAGGGCGGAAGGGGGCGTCAAGGGGCTGTCAGTGAGTGTCGGGAGGCATGGCCAGGAAGGAGAGTCGTCGAGATGATACGAAGGCGAGAAGAGCAGCAGTGTGTTTTTGTTTAAGAAATCAGCGCGAGGATATCCTTGCAGCTTTTTTTCATCTTGTTTTCGATAAGGACTGATCTGTCATT
Organism: Niveomyces coronatus; assembly: GCA_018831755.1. Taxonomy (NCBI): domain Eukaryota; kingdom Fungi; phylum Ascomycota; class Sordariomycetes; order Hypocreales; family Cordycipitaceae; genus Niveomyces; species Niveomyces coronatus. The sequence continues at coordinate 8,837 of JAFEME010000217.1, read as the reverse complement.
TTCACCGTTTTAAATTTGTTAGCATGAAAGAGGGCTGTTCATAAAGGAACCCCCCCTTCCCCCCCCCCCCCCCCCTTGCCTGCCTTTCGAGGCCGTGTTGGAGATGCTCGAATCTCTATTTTGACCCATTACTTTTTCCGTCAGAATATGGAGATCGCATCTGCAGACTAGATCCAAGTTGAGAGCTACAGTATTCAACGAAATTGAGAAAAGTTGGCCGATGTGGCTGCGCCCTTGTCGCTATACGCGCCTGCAGCTATAAATACAAGGTACTACTACTAAGATAATTAGTTGCTAGGGTAGGTCGCAGTGCCTCTCGTGCGAAAAGCGATCGCCGATTTCTGAGCCGTGAAAATTAATATGAAATCACTTTATTAGCATGTAATTCGATCTCTCGACACTTTCATGATCCCATAGTCCGGATCACTTTGAACAGCTTTACATACGTAGACTTATAGACTTACGTTAAGAATCTCCTTCGGCAGGAATAAACATCCCCCGGACTCATAACTACCCATGTCCTAAGAGCGGCTGCCTTGAGGTAGTATCGGGGGCAATGTATTGCATGTACCTGCGGCACATGCATAAGGGATGCCCAATATTGCTCCAGCTATCCCGCTTCAGCTTTACTTTTACCCCTCACCGAACACGACATCATACTTCTTCTTCCTTCCCACATCTCTCATCCTCCTTTTCGTGACGTACGAAATCTTGAAACGTAGAAACACGATCTGCACAGTGAGAAGTCAGCACTTGTGTCCCGCTCCGGCTCCCGGCGATCATTTCCGGGTCATCTCACAGTGACAGATGTACTGTGCGACCCCTGTATGTGATGCGTATACATTGTTGACTCCAATCAAGGTCTCGCCACATAAGGTACGGATCGAAATGTTAGAGATGGCGTAGCTTCATGACTGACAATAGAGATAGGTTATAGTGCCGCTAAAGAGGCAAGCTCGCGCAGTTTTGCCCACTCGATTGCTGCTGCTACAGCGACAAGTTGATATCTTTCCTTCCAATGATCGCCTACAGGATCAAGGGCATACCCCTGGGTTGTAGCCGGGCGAGTCTCCAGGATGTACTTCGGAATCATGCTGGCTTCGAAGCGGCCAAAATCCGGTCGGTCGCAATGGAACCAGATGGCCATTCCCAGACTGCCATCGTAAGCATGCCAGAGTCTTCTCAGCAGGCCTCCTTTCCAGGACTCAATAATCAGCCATGCGACTCTACCAGAGTGGCCCGTTCTATTTTGGACGATTGCACAGTTGACAAGCATTTCCACGGCATGACTCCGCTGTTCGCACCATCTGTCGAGCATCACGAGATAGAGTGAGATGATGTCGCTCTGAAGATTACTGTACATAACTGACACGTGCAAGCCTCATTGTGCTTTCAGGTCTTGGGGGTAATGCCTTTGGATCCTTTAAAGAGAAGGGCGGCGAATACATGTGGGTGTGCGACGAACTTCCACATCGCCTTAAGCTGTATGAAACCGGTCAATCCGTGGCCCGGATTCTCATCTACGGCCACGATTCAACAGTCTTCAGAAGCAAAAGCTCTCAGGACCTAGCCAGTATTGCTGCGTGTTTCACAGAGATACTCCGCCTAGCAAGACATGGTAGCAGGATCCGACCTATCATATTGGTGGGCCATAGTCTCGGAGGGTTGATCATCAAGCAAGTATGCGATAAGGCAAACCCATCTCGTCTTCGTCCAATGCTGATTCAGTGGCTACTCAACAGTGTGTGGTAGACTTGGCCAGGTCAAATAAGGAGCAAGATCAAGAACTACTAAGTTCTATTTTCGGGATTATGTTCTTTGGAACCCCGCATCGTGGCATTGACAATGAATCGTTCATTGCCATGGCTGAGGACGGCCCCAATTTACCTTTAATAGTATCCCTCAGTCCTCAGCGATCGGCCGTGCTTCATAACTTGAATCGAGACTTCCAACAAGCGTTTGATACCAAGAATATCAGTACCAAAGTCTTTTGCTATTGGGAGACTAGACCGTCACCAACGGCTAAAAAGGTTTGTAGTGCCAATTGAGGTTACCCTGATCCTATCGCCGTGGCTGCGCTAACTCGCGAGGCAAATCTTCATAGGACGAGATCAGCAATACATGGAAGATGATTGGCCCCGAGAAACTACTCGTTGATCAACTTTCCGCCACAGAGGCTCGTACGGGGGAGCTGGGTCCAGAATACTCATGTTCAATCGACAAGACTCATTCGGAATTGGTAAAGTTTCACAAAGGAGAATATTTTTGTGCCATGGTAATGGACAAGCTAGAGATTTTATGTAAAACGTCCTTGATGCAGCAATATGCAGGATATCCCGCATTGGCAACGTGTAAGCACAGTAATGACAAGGACGTCCAGAGATATTACCCATTGCTAACTGATTTTCAGTCAAAGCTTTTAAGACAACGAAAAAGGTCATAAAGAGCGTTATACATCTTATTGAGGATGCGATTGCCAATGCGGGCGCAGCTGAGCCACAGTTGTCAAAGCTATCACGAGCTATACGTACCAACGCAGACCAGTTGCTAGACGTCCAAAACCGTGTCAACTTAAGAGAGGTTCGGCAATCTGTGCTGATAACACGTCAAGAGATCGACGATTGTATGAAAGAATCTCTTGGCAGCTCAAACCTGGACTGCATCATGCGACTTTGTGCACAAAAGCTACAAGATCGACTAAAGCGAGTCAAAATCGATGAGAGAGAACTAATCTTGTACGTTGCAACAAGTCTTTACATAGATAACAAGCTAAACGATATTTCCAACAATAGCAATGCTATCTTGGGGTCCAAAAGCATGACTTCGGCCATCGAACTCGATGCAGTCTTCAATCTCGCCAAAGCAAAACTTGAATGTGCAGATCGTCACCATCTAGAACAGGAAGAGCGGAAGGTCTTGAACATTATTCGGCGGCTTCGGGGGTTTTCTAGCACCGAACTGAACCAAAAGTTTGACAGCATTTCGAGTCCGACCTGCGGCACCTACGAGTGGATGAGCATGTGCGACGCGGACGAGGCTCGGCGCTCACACAGTGATGTATGCTCGAACAGTACTTGCCATGACTACTACGAATCGGCCTTCGAACTCCGGCAGCAGCAGTCTGAAAGTTTTGTCAGGTTTCTGAAAACTGAGTCGAACCCGAATAAGTCAACTTATATGATTGTTGGCCTGCCTGGCTCTGGTAAATCAACTTTGATGAAAAGTCTGGTCGAGAGCCAACAGGTGAAGGCGAATCTGAAACAATGGGCCTATAAAATACAGCGAAAATTGATCATGGCGCATTTCTTCTTCTCGACCACACACGGGAACCAGAGCCTCATGTCTGCAGACGCAATGAGGCGTGGTCTTCTCATGCAAATAATCCGGCACCACCCGGTGTTGGCGAAGGATCTATTTGGCGATGAGACTTACATCAGTGCAGATGTTGAGCTGAAGCCAAAGGCAGTAGAAAAGGCGTTGCAGACGCTTTTCGATGGTAGCCGCAGGATCCAAGATGACTATTGCGTGTGTCTCTTCGTCGATGGTTTAGACGAATTTCGGCCATCAGCTACCGCGATGACCCAAGACAATCAAGCTATTCTTCGCTTGATTTACGAACTACTTGAGTACTGCAAGTCTCAAACCGCAACCAAGCTTATATTATCGTCGCGGTTGATAGAAACACATGTTCCGGGTCGTTTATCAGGAAGGGCAGCATTTTTCATGCTACACGAATACACAGAACATGACATGCTTCACGCACTGCTGCATAGTGATATGGCGAAAGCTATCATGCAAAATGAAGATAAATACGCGGCTCTCTGCGAACTGATAACGAAAAAGGCTCAGGGAGTCTTTCTCTGGGCCCATTTTATCGGAAACAGGGCCATTGCGGCGCGTGTCGGTGATGGAAAGTCGTTTGAAGAGCTGACAGACATGATACACGAGGTGTCAGAGGATTTAAATGAGGTTTATGCGGAGACACTAAGCAGAATCGCAAAGAATAATCGACTCGAGTCGGGTATTCTCTTCTACCTGACGGCTTTCAAACCGGCCAAATACGAGCTGAACACACTTGTCTCCCTGTGGCTGCAACGCTTGACAACTCCAGGATTTCCGATGGATGAAGAAGTGCCAAAATCTCATTCTGCCTCAGGCGTCAAAGACAAGCTTGCTAGCGCGTCAACGCGCTTGGCCATGCTTGGCCAGGGACTATTGTGCATCAACAAGATAGGAGATCCGAGGGCCAGCGAAGAATCAATCGCGAAAGAATATTTCTCAACCGAAATATCTTTCTTCCACCGGTCTGCAGGTGATTACATCACGAACTTGATCGGGGGACGCGAGGGCATCCAGGGCCCTAATTGGCTATTGAATAAGAGAGAAGAGATATCAAATAAAATAAACGGGTCACATGGACTTATAAATCCTTTCTTACGACTGTTTGTCGCTGAGATGAGGTATGGGGTCCCGCGGCAAGATGACAATGGGAAGCCTCGCGACGACTTGTTGGACTTTGGATTCTGGAACCCAGTTGGAAGCCGCATCTCCCAAGAGCGGTTCACTCGCGTTACGTCAGATGTGGGCTACTGGTCGAGCTGCTACAAGTCTGTCATTGCGAATCGTTCGGCTGGCGCAGTGATATCCAAGAATGTCTACTGGGGCGCAAAAGGAGTAATTCGGCCAGTAGGCCCATTCGATAAATTACCCGAGATGACCTTGCAGCGGGCCATGATGTGTAATTTTCAGATTGCGGCGGAGCTTCCCAACAGAAAAGTTGGCCCAGCTCTCAGCCGCAAACTGGCCATTGTTGCGGCCATTAGAGAACAAGCCGAGGTTGCCGAGTGGCTTCTCGAAAATGACCGTATTACCTCACGGAGCACGGTCCGCGTTTACAAATGGGACATTCGCATCCCATTTTGTGAAACCGACCGCCGGAAACAAGTCGCAAGCCTCTGGCATCAACACGACGGGCGGCCCGGAAGCGAAGGTTTCGAGGATCCGGCGCCGATGTGGATGCTCATTCTGTACATATATGCTTGGCAGGCTTTGCTTATGTTTGAGATACCAAGATGGGGATTTATTACCCCCCCGATGGAGACGAAGCGGTACCTCCTGACAAGTTGGGACAGACTGCTACGAGCTTGGCTTGCGAGGAACGATTGGGATGATGTCATTATTGTTGTGACCGCGGCCTACAACTTGGGTTCTTCGTCGGACGCTGAATGGCTTGAGGAGGAAGACGGTGAGAGCAAGACGAGCGACGGCCCTGATCGTGCCACCCGCTTCTACTACGTGGAACTTGAGCAGTTATGGGGTCTGTTCGAGGCGTTGGCAGGGGGGGTTTCGACCGGGCTGAGGGAAGTGCTGAGAACAATGCGATACCCAACGCGGAAGAGACCATTGTCGATTCTGCGGACTATTTTGCGGTCTCCATTCCGCGATTCGAACACCAGTGAGGAGGCTTGCCCAATTTACAATGAAGATAACATTCGGTCGCGATACGAGCACTTGTCGGACGATGATTTATACGATCCACGTTGGATATTACACGGTGTTATTTCTCCGCACTATGATTTGTCCGGTCTTATCTGCTTTAAAGACTTGCTCTCAAGTTGAATCCACCTTATTCAAGCATTAGATAAACGAGAGATTACAGAGGTTTCCGGAAAAATAGGACTCTCGCTGACAGACGTCTCTCCGTTTGTTCCTCAGTCTATTGGGCACCAGAAAGTACGCAGGTGTCGGGATGAGGGTTGTTGCTGTCCCGAGGCAAAAGCTGTCCCGCTTGAACCAACAATGAACTTGGGTATTGACAAGGCATCTTCTGATTACGTCAGTGGTGTTTTGGTGGTGGAGATGATGGACGATGCCGCACGAAAAAGGCAGAAGGGAGAAGAGCAGCTACGAAACAAAGGGAAGAGTTTTAGAGTGTGACCACTCACCGAGCGAGCACGGACCCAAGATTCCGGCCATCAAAACGATCCTTCATCTCGTGTAACGCCACGCGTGTTTGGTATTCCATCCAAGTTCATGATAGTCGCCTTCTCAATAGTCCGCATACATCAGACTGCTTCTACTTGCGTCGAGACTCGTTGTCGTCAAATATGGCCTTCTGCGACGAGTGGCCTACAATGCCGGATGGCAGCGACTTTGATGGCCGCGACACACTGGCCCTGGCTCGCAGCGGTCGCAGCCCTTTTCGAAAAGACTGGGACGTCATGCTCCTCGTGCGCGAGGTCGAGGAGCAGCTACAGACGCGAGTTATGGATATCCCGTTTGTGCATTGGGGTGCCAGGCATTACGTGAGTGCGGACATGAGAAGACTTATACTTGTGCTTGACTGCCTCGAATTCCCACGCAGTGATTGATTTAAATGTGTAGGGCTTTCATATGCGCTGTTCGGAGAGGCCCGATGTTGTTGCCCGTCTGGCTCGTGACGATGTAAATATGCCTGGCTTTGACGGCGTCCCAATTGATGCGCAAGTCTCAGAGGTAAAGTTCGAAGCAGCCGTCTACGAAGCATTGGATTCGAAACCTGGCATTCTCGCCTCCAAGCTGCTCTATCATCGGCCACCTGTGCTGCATGCCGGCCCTCGGGTGCAGCGTACCCAGGATATTCTAGGTCGGCGCCTATTCGTGCTTGAGAAAGAGGAGGGGGAGAAAAACGTCTGGTATGCCATCGACCAGGCTCAGCAGGTATCTCCATCGATACCCGGACATATGTCCGCACGAGATCCGCACTGACGCTGCATGTACTCTTTTTAGGCCAGTCTTCTCGAGAAGTCGGCGAGCATCCGTGCGGCTTTGTTCAGGTTTGAATTGCCGCAAGGGTTTGCTACAGCTTGGTTTCAAGAGCTTCTATTCGAGCACAGACCCAAGGAGTTTCCAATACCCGTAGCGCCCACGCGTGAGTTTTGCGTGGCCATGTTTACATCTAAAATCAGTGCCACGATTGGCGAGATCGGGGACATGATAGGGTGGGAGAGTGACGACGAGACGGTAGGACCAGTTGCAGCGGCAGCCAAGCAATCACTGCTGCGGCTTGTCCCGCACATCATACCGACGGGTGGTGATCAGGCAGAGCTGTACCGCCTCGTTCTCGAGCACGATGACTTTGGCATCCACAACATGACCATCACCATGGGCGCGGACAGCCAGCCATTGGTGACGTCCGTGTATGACTGGGACACGGCGCACATCGTACCGGCTTTGCTGTCTGATCCTCTCATGGCTGTCAGTGTCGATTTGGGGGCAGACGAAAAAGCCCTGCCGCGGGCAACTCGAATCAAGGCCAACGCGACCACGGCTGATCACGAGCAGTATGCCGCCTGGGCTAGGCAGTATTTGAATGTATTGTTTCTCCAGCCTGAGCGTGCCATAAAGTACTGACAAGCTTCTCACAAGCCTCTCTTCCAGCACTCACCCGAATACGAGCGCGTGATCAAAGCAGGGAAAGACGCGCGTCATCTTTGGTTTGTCTTGAAGGGCTGGAGAGGCCAAGATCCGGAGGGGTATTTCGGTGATCTGGGAGCTTGGGCGGAGAGCCGGATGAAGGACCTGGGGGTCGAGATGCAGGACGCTGAGCAGGCATAAATCAGGAGGTCGTGCTCAATATGCAGACAGTATACTCATAATGACTTCACACAGTACGGTAGTTACAGGGTGTGCACCGGCCCTAGCAATTCTCGGGACGAAGAGGCGCGTAGGCGGCGTCTTTTATATGCGGTTGTGGCTTTATTAGCACGGGTGTTTGTCCCGCCACCTACACCGGTGGCTTGTGCCAGGCAGGACTGGTTGTATCGGCCAACTGGCGATGGGTCTTTTGCTCACAAGGACCGAGGAGACGGACCCGTTTACCGTGCATGGACCGCAGCTGCGTGACGTGTCCCGCTTGATGCTGGCTTGAGACACTGACGCCTGGGTCATAGAACTTGGACAGGCTTTGCAACAGTGTTGCGACGGAAATTTCTATCCATTTATTATCTGTCAAGAAAATAATTGGACATGCGGGGCCGCAACGTCAACGTCCTGGTGCGCCATCGTGATAATAGGGACGACGCTTGAGCGGTAGTGCAAACGGTGGTGGCAGCTGCTGGGCGCTGGCTCGGCCTTACCTTGGGTACCAAGTATCTTGTAAAAAAGATACCTACAGGATGTCACCTCTGTACACTGTATTTTGTTCATGGAGATTGCTCTGGCCATCAGTCATGTACTATAAACCTTCATTATGATTGACAAGCAGAAACGAGGGCACCTTGTATTCTCAGGAACAGGTCCACAGTATAAATTGTGATCATGGCATATACTCGCCGTGAAAGCGGTTCGACGCCACTCTAGGGTTTAAAACGATTTTCGAACCCTGTTCATACGTTTTTGCAACTACTTATCGATGCCGAATAGCCAATGCCTCATAGAAGTAAGCGGCATGCCTTACAGCAGTACCCACCTATTTTCATCGTACAATAATACTTTAGTACTGTAGGCACTGTGCCTGGCCCCCGGATCATGACTTGCCAGTATCCATCCCCCGCCTCCTCCTATAAGATTGTGTACCTACTACGCAAGGGGCGGATAGAAAAAACAGCCGGCCCGGCCGTGGTAGAAGATGAGATGTAGCGGCAGCTTTTTTTGGCCACTGCATGCTACGGAATACCTCCGTGCCTCTAACTGACAGAAACCAGCTCTGTCCTCCACTTCTATTTCTCGTCAGCATTTCGGCCAACTTAATTTTTTCTCCTGCTCCCGCCCCTTCATTCTGCATTGTCCTGCCTCGTGCGCCCTTTGTCTCTCCCTCTTCTTCGCCGAACCACCATCCATCAGACACACGCCCCCCC
>JAFEME010000216.1:0-45669 GCA_018831755.1 Niveomyces coronatus | reverse complement strand
GAGTTCGAGACGTGTTAGTCGCACAGACAGCACAGGTATGTATCTTTTGGCTAATGGCGCTGAGAGCTGTGGCTGCTCTATTGACTGAGTTGGGACTGCTGTAAGGATTTAAAAATAATAATAAGGAAACGTGTTCTGTAGCCCCGATGATGCGGGTACAATGTACAGACAAGGCAGGCTTTTGTATATACCTGCTGTATGGAGTATAAGAGGCACAGGTACTAGGTAGCAGTAACTAGTACCAAGTACTGGCGAGGTACAGTAGCTATGCCTACAGGTTGTGCGGTTACACGTATACTGTACGTACTAGTACGTTAGGTAATAGGTTAGTAGTAGTATGATGCCGCCCAGGACACCGCAAATGCTCTACAGCGTGTTGCTACCAACTACAGGTACTGAACCTGATCCAAGTCGTCCAAATCACGGACAACTATCCGTACCATTCTTTCCTTTCATCGTTCTGGCTGACGTTGCACCTACAGACAAGGATCATGCCTGGACCCCATCAGCTTTTGATCTCTGTCAAGTATTATTATTACCAGTGGGGCATCCAGTGACTGCCAGGTTCAGGGCCAAAAGACTTGTGGCCCAAGCATCGCCCGTAGACACCTTTCCAGCTCTATTACCTCTGGAGCTTCACCGCACAGGCGTCTGTTCCTCGAAAAACACGCGTGTTGAAAGCAACCAAGACATTCGGCAGTCACACGAGGCAATTTCATCTCTCATGACCTGGTCCTTCTACCACTACTGCCTCAGCACAAGCAAGGCATGGCATCCTGGGACAATCCTTTCGCGCTCAGAGTGCTCGGCCGCCACCACCACCACCACCACCACAAGAGAAGCAAGTAAAAACTCGGAATCATGCCTGTCCTCGACACTCTTCTCCAAGGACATTTTTCTTTTCCGACAAGTATAAAAAAAAATGTGTCCCGGCACGCCACGGATCGCACGTTGTCAGCGTCAAGGGGCAAGCGGTCACCATCGCGCCTGTAACCCCCATCTTCAATCCACGACCGCGGGCCAACGAGCCCTTTTTTTTTTCTTTATCCACCAGTTCTATTCTATATTTTTTTTTAAAAAATTTTTTTTTGGCTTCTTCGGATTGCCAACCTGGGCAATGCACCAACATCCCAGTCAGCGCACCCAGGTCGCCGAAGCGAGGGAGAAAACTATTCGAGAACGACTCTAGTAAACCCCCATGCCGCCAGGGGGGGGAGAGGCCACACCATCCCCGAAGTCGAGCAGGCTGAGAAGGCTAGTCCTCCGTTCGGCCATGACTTCGTCGCGGCATATGTCAAGGTGTTCCTCGGGCTGCGAAACAAGTGTCTACGGTAGGTTGCTTGTAGAGTGAATGCATGGCATGTACGACAAGATTGACCGAATCCGACTTTGCTACCATTTGCTCTGCAAAGCGAAAGCTGTGAGTGTCATAGCAGGGACCACTGCCGAAGTGTGTTTCTTTTCCTCTATAGTTTTTTTTTAGTCTTGTTTTCCAACTTCTTCAGCGTCTTCTGGAACGTTATTATTACACCCTTCATCCGGGGGCTCCTGGGCGATGACATGGCCACCTGCTCACATGACGAGCAAGGCCAACAGCTCCGCTTCAGATCATTGCCAAGGAAAGGAAATGAGGGCTTTCATAGACGAAATCCATCAGAAAGAAGAAGAGAGAAAAAAGACGCGGAAGAAGAAACATGACTCTGCCTACGCTGCAAAGTAAATTCACACTTCCAGAATCAGAGCTTTTCCCCCGCAAAATCCGCCACAACTATGACAAGATAGAGAGACAAAGCCATGGGACACTACACTCGCAAAAGCAAGGCAATCCATGCCAGATTTGGCCCGTCGACGGCGTCTTCTACCGTGTTGTTAGTTTTCAGCTTGCAGCAGCTGTATACACACGATGGCAGCGTCACAACCGCCAGGCGTCATACTTATGACAACAAAGTCATAAGTGCTACGCGAGCAAAGCCGGGCTGAATGTAACGCGAGACGAGAGAACAAAGTCGAGAACCCAGAAAGAAAGAAAACAATAGTGGACATATTGAAATTACATTCACAGAAAAACAAAAAATAGGTCTTCCAGCAAACGATAATTGTCCCCAAACTAGCGAATCCTCCTCTCACCCCCCTTGCTCCCCATCTTCTCCCCCAATGAGCAAGTTCCCGAACACCTGGCCAAGGCCCGCCCCTCTTCCGGCATGCGTAGAAAGGGAAACTAGTTGGGCAAGGGAAAGGGCAATGAAAATCACTCCCGAAAGCGACGTTTCTCTAAACGCAGTCTAGCAGTATAGGACATAAGGAGCGCACATGCAAGGATCTCGTGACCATACTTGACATTCTTTGCCGGCAAGTCTCTTGCAGGATTCTGCTTATAACTGTAGATGGGAGTGTGTCACATAGATACATACTTGCTTTAGGCTATACAATGCGTCCGGCTACTACGTGTCTCGATTTACCCTTCTCTTTTGCGACAGCGACTCATCAACAAGGGCACTTTTTCTTCTTCTTCTTTTGCTTCCACGAGTCCCCCGTTGCGTCATTCCAGTCGAAACAAGGATGTCAGCCGAGCCGACACCAGCACGCTAGAGATTTCTGGTGTCTGTCTCCCTCTCTCTCTTTTATGCCAGGAGCGGAAAAGAGGTAACATGGTCCCCCCTCCCCCTCCCCCGGTCTATGGAGAAGAGATGCCAAAAAAAAGAATAAAAGAGGGAACAAATGCTCGAAATGATCTACAAGGCCCTGCGCCGGTAGCCAAATTTTGGTTAGAAAAAAAAACGCTACCCATCGGAATCTTCTCTTCCCTGGCCTTGTCGACCGTATACATACTCGGGCTTTCGGGGAAGAGGGCGTCGTCAGCACCTCCCTCCGCCTCTTGGAATGTAAAGACCATGACTGTGAGATGTATAAAATCCGAGAATACAAGAGTAAGACATGTCTTCTCTACCAAGGTCACCGTCGGGGTTTGCTCCGAAAACGTATAGCAACAACAAAAGACATAGGATCGTCACGCTGGAAGATGAGCTGCCTTTTTCTCCGCCTCGATGGAAAAATTCCTCCAAAGTGAAAAAGAAAAAAAAAAGGATTTTGAAACTAGCTCCCGCATGACCCGAAACAAGACAAGCCCAAAAGAAGGGAAAAAAGCAAAGAGCTTCATATTTTTCCTAAACCTGTGCGGGAGGAGACCATGTCTCGCCCATCTGCCGAAGAATGGAAGAAAAAAAATTGACACCGTTTTTTTTTTTTTTCTCCCTTTTCTTTTGGTCTCCCAGGTTCGCCCGAGGACCCGTGCTCCAGGTCTCTCAGCGGCAAAAAGAAGTCATTCTTCGCCTGATTAGAAAACTATGTGTGTACGTGTATGCGCCGGCGGGGGAAAACAATGTAACAACTCATAATGATGTATCAACATCTCATAGTCCTTTTCTCGTTATGCAGTCGTGCGACGCATTCTTTCCCCGGCAATGATAAAAAACCATAGAGGTTCCATAAACTCGGAGCAGTCACACCATCAATGCAGCTTTGAAGATCCTACAGGGTAAATCTAGTAGTATGATGTTGTCCCCCCCCTTCTTCCCGAGACCGTTATGCAAAGACATGCAGCAAGAAAGAAAGAAAGAAAAAAAAAGAAAAGGGAAGCCCGGGCCAACCTCCCCGAGATCTCGACTGCATATTGGCCTGCAGACTACCACCCGATTTTCGGGGAAACAACAAAAAAAAGACGATATTAATAAAAAAAAAAGACACGGGAAAACATCATGATGCTTCTGTGACATGCATAGATTGTGGCTTTCCTTCCCCTCCGTCACTGTCACGGAACGAGGACCAAAAAAAAAAAAAAAAAAGACAAAAAGGTCAGGCATCGCGGGCCGGCCCTAGGGACCCCGATGATTCAACGTTCTTTTCACTTGCCTAACCGTCTCTACCTCTCTTCTCTTCTTTTTCATTATAGTTTTGATTTATTCATTTATAAATTTTTCCATGTCCCTGGTCGGTGTCTGTCTCGACGCCACCAAGTACACCCGTTTACTAGTTTCAGCGGCCGTTGTCTTGTGCGGGCTTTCGCCCCCCGACGTAGTTCGGTAGAGGTAATGAAAAAACCCGACCTGGGAGGGGGGATGACGGACCTGGTACATTAGTAAAGAGAAAGACCAAAAAGAAAAAAAAAAAAACTACCCGAGAAGTGGGATAGTTGGGATAGCCTCCTCCTCGTGCCCTCCCCCTCCCCCTGTCTTGACCCAGCCAGTGACTAATTTTTAGTCCAATGAGAATGTCATGTGAAGCACGGCGAGGTCCTGCTTGTTTCTGAATCATGCATAGTAGGTGGTGATCATGGTTGCGTTGCGTTGGGGATTGGAGGAGGAAACTCTTCAGCCTCTCTCCCCCTTGCTTCAACTGATTATCGCACAACTTGGTAAATGAAGGGTGCGCACTCCTTACTACTTGCCGACAAGTTTCACACAGTACTTTTCTTGTGTCTTGTTGGGGGAGGGAGAGCCTCGCATCCTGTCCTCCCCGCGGGGATATCAGTTTCTTCATCGAAGCCGGCCCAGCCCACTTGCATGAAAATTCGCCAGGGGTGGGGGGACCTTGATTGATTAAACTTATTTTCTTTTTCCTTCTTTCTTCCTTGGAGAGAGTTTCCACACTTGAAATTAGAATCCTGTGGGGAGGAGGGGGGTCATGAAGGCTTACAAAAAGGCAAGAAAAAGAGATTGCGCCGCTCAGTTGGTCCGCCTCCCATCAATGTCGCAATTCGGTGAGCAATATTTTATTTTATTTTATTTTCTTATTTCAAATCAGCTCGGCGTCATCGTCCGCCGCGTCTCTCGAAGCGAGCCCGCGACAGATTCACCCAAGCCACGGGATCGCCCGCGGGGAGCCCGTTCTCCCCGAAACTCCTCATCCCGCGCGCCGCTCACGTAAAAGACCAGACATATGGTTAAAGTAGGCATCGTGTTGAAAAAAAAAATAATTGAAAAAAAAAAAAGCTTACAAAAATAAAACGGCATCTCCCTTGACGCCGACTCGATACCAAGTCTTTTCCCTTTTCTCCTTGACTTTTTTCTTTCTCGTGTCTGATTCCGCCTGGCGTGGAACTACATTGGTCGCCTCTCAGGAATGCGGCCCGCGCAGCAGCGGAGAGAGTGATCTTCAGCCAAGCTCGCATAGCTGACTGCAATTATCAAGATTGATAAGGTGAACTGGAATGTTCTCCACTGAATAAGAATAGAAGAGAAAAGAGACAAAAAAAAGGCTCAGGGTCGAGGACGCTTGCTTGTCGAGGTCATGCTCATCAGGCCGAGACTACAGCCCAGCCCGCACCCGCCCAACAACATCTGAAATACTTTTTCCTTTCTTTCTGCTTTTCTGACGCTGATCTATTATTCAGAGCGGTGGGAGTTGGCCGAGGACTTTTCCAAGTGTCGTTCTGAGCACCGTAACAGCCTCCTCGGAAGCTGACGTCCCGGATGCGCATCGTATCGCGACTTCCGACATTGGGTGATTCTGCGAGAGCCTCATTTTCAGCAAATCGTATCATCGCATTCGTCGGTATTATAATTCCCCTTGCCATGAAGTCAGCCTTCTTTTCTCTTTCGACCGCCTCCTCGCTTATCAGAAAAGCAATTCTGCGACCTTAAAAAAGCAAACATATAAGCGCTGAGATTCCAATCCTCGGAGGTACCGTCTCAGGAGCCCATTGTTTAAGAAAGTAGGGTAGCATTCGTGCCGTGTTCCTGACAGGTCTTCCCACCCTCTTCCCCCCCCGTCATCGGGCGTCAGCTTTGGGCGGCGCCCGCATCCTCATCTACCGGAGCTTTTACTCAGCCTTGCTAGTATTGAAGCCGTGGCTGAGACCCTACAACTCGACGCAAACATCACGAATGTTCTGGAGGGCATACTGTTTTCAGCTCATCTCCAGAGCGAGACACGCAGGCAACCCCCCTCGGGTATGTGAACCCGGTGAGACTGCTTTATTTTTGTTTGCCCTCTGCTCCCCCACGCGTGTCGCAGTTTTTTCATACCACCCGAGACATTTCTTGTCGAGCCTGATATCAGATCTAGCGGGAGAAAGAGGGGACAAGGCAACACGTGAGCGTCAACTCGTCGGAATGAAACCACAGCCTGCAGCTGAAGTTTGATCACAAACCGCTTAAGAAACCAAATGTAGCGAGATAAGACATTTCTAGCTCCGTGATTAGATATCCTTTCCAGCAAGTCATATGGCTGTGAGTCGCGGACGCTTGCCCTGCGATGCTAATACGCCATCTCTTGTAAATGAAGATTACTCGTCGATGCGCGGTAGAACTTGAGTGGCGGCCGTGAAGGTGCTAGGAAACCTACACCAAATCCTGTCTCGCCCGAGGAAACACCCGTAGTTGAGCTTGCGCGGCATCAGACTGCGCCTATACATCTGACGCCGGCCCAATGGCAGTGCAACCGCCCAGATTGAGCCGAAAACACCATGTCGGGCCCTCAAGCTGACCGCCGTTTCCAAGTTGATCGCCACAGGGTAGTCTCCTCCATTGCGCACATGACCCAGTGTGTATGCATGGCTTTGCACCTCGCGATACAAATGTGGAATCAAGGTTGGAGTATATTGTCTGAGCTGCATCGAATCTGCTGGCTCCCCTTGTTAGAGCCACAACATGTAAACTCAAGAAAAAAACGAAGAGAAGAGCAGTTGACCTTATGCAGGAAAATCAAGCAAAGCTGTAAACATCAGCGTCGCACTATGCAAGGTTGAGATCGTACGATGCTCACGCAAGAGATTACCCCCCCGGAGCGATAGCCTCAAGACAAACCAGTCTCACTAACACACAGGGAAGACAGTTTTAGTGATGGTGAAATGTATGCAAGATAACCTCAGGGTGGTCTCCATCAGCTACCATGTAAATACTGCCAGAGTGTATGACAATCACTGCAGATATCGAGTGACATATGCCATCCATGATGCTTATTGAGCTCATCTGTCATATTTATACACGAATGCGCATGCGCAACGTACGACGCGAGCCGCTACCGTAAAAAGCAACATTTGCTCCATGCCTGTCTGCAGGCAGGTGTCGAGACCGTGAATGACTATGTCGCGGGACGAGAGGGTCGTGTTACGCGAGACACTCACGATAGAATATAGGCAACAATGCTTGTCATGACGTGTAACATGAGATGGCGTAACTATCCGATATATGAGCTCTCGAAACACGCAATATGCCGACTTCTCACTGATAGCGACCAGTACCCTTTGGCGTCCGAGCATGAGATGATAACGGCCGTGAGTGTCCACGCTGACTTCATCTCGGTTGAGTAGTTTAGTATCTTAGTACCACGAGATAAGAGATATTAGATGTGGCCGGGTAAGCCGCTGACTTCAAATTGTCCGCCGGACTGTGTATAGCAAGTCTGACGCGGGCAATGTGTCTGTGTAGCAGGAATTGTGAAGATCCATACTGTTTCAGCGCAGATATGACGCGACAGAAGCTATCGGTCTTCGGAAACCTAGGCCGATACTTCAAAGAATTGCCCAAGAAAAACCTGCTCGCAACTTCACTCCTCTTGGTCGACTTTGCGCCGCTTTGCAGACCTCAGTGGCGACGTACGTGATGGCGGGTCATTGAGCGGCCCGACCGCATCTTGGTGCACAAAGACCTGCTTGATCGCAGGCTCTTTGCTTTCCGAGTCGGATATGGCACCCTCCGTGAATACTAGGTCGCCTCTCCTGCCGAGAACATCGCGACCGGCCTCCTCCAGGAGGATCCCAAAGGCCAGCAGGGCAGTCTCCTCCATGCTCGTGACGTCGACGTTGAGACCGACGCCGCCGCTTTTACTGCTCTTTGGCATCCAGGACTCGTTGTTCACGCACTGCTGGTTGTAAAAACGCCCGGCATAGCCGTGCACTGCCTTGAGCAGATCGCTCTCGGGCAGGACACCGCGGCCGGAGCGCGGGAGGTCTCGCTCATGCGCATAGTACATGTCTTCCTCCGCGTAACGCTCGGGAGCGTTCTTGCGCCGGAAAAGGACCTCATCGGCCCCATACTTGGGAAGATGGATTCTGTTGGAACGGGAGGGCTGCTCATCAGGGCTCTTGGTCAAGGTGCCTCGGTGATGAGAAATTCGGCCTGGACGCGGAGTCAGCAGCGGTTTAGGACCTTGCTGGAATTGTAGACTGGGCCTACCTGCAACAGCATCGTATACGGTAGCGGTACGGCGCTTGGAACGTTTCGTTTCGGCCTGTGGTGGCTGGTTCGGGCTGGTAATGTCCGAGTCTGATATCTCACTTCGCTGAGGCGTATGCTGGCGAGAAGCTGCCTCGTCAGAGTCCATCCTCTAACAACCAAGATGACAAGTAAGATTGTTTCTTTGTCAATAAAGGATTTAGTTGATTCTCGTTTTAGTGTAAATTTCCTAATGAGAACGGCTCTGCCTCGTCGACGCGGGCGGTTGTCGTGATGATGAGTAGGAAAGAAATCCATCAACCACTCATCCCCACTCTATCAAACTCTCGCTAACCAGACTCGAATCTCGCTTCCGCCCACACCGAAACCACACCACACATTCACAAGACCACGGCAGCCATCGCTGTCGCAATTCTCAAATGAATGCAGACTCGTCTACTCACGCGTGAGACGGGCGACCTCCACCCGCAGGAGTTCGCCCGAAGCCTCAACAGCGACCTCCTGCACAACTTTGCCCCCGCGCCCCAGCACCGCTTCAATGGCGACGCGCTGAGCGCTCGACAGCCATCCCTGCCCGACCGGCCGCACAACCTCCGCGCGCACGGCGCCGGCGTCAGCGCCCTCGATGTCGACAAGTTCGACGGCCGCGTCATGATCTCCGGCGGCGCCGACGGCTCCATCAAGATATGGGACCTCGAGACCGCGCCGAGCCCGCACGCACCGCACACCTTCCGGCCGGACATGACGATTGCGCGCTCGACGCAGGATGCCCGCACCGGCGGTGGCGGCGGTGGCGGCGGCCACAGCCACGGCGTGACGCACCTCGCCTTCTACCCCTTCGACGCGGGCGCCTTCCTCTCGAGCTCCTTTGACAAGACGCTGAAGCTGTGGTCGACGGAGCGCGCCTCGCTCTCGGCCGAGTTCGACCTCAACGCCACCGTGTACTCGCACGCGACGAGCCCCGTCGCCGCGCACCTGCTGGTCGCCTGCGCCACGCAGCACTCCAACGTGCGCCTCGTGGACCTGCGCTCCGGCGCCGCCGTGCAGGCCCTCGTCGCCCACGGCGGGCCCGTGCTCTCCGCCGCCTGGAGCCCGCGCCACGAGCACCTGCTCGCCAGCGGGCACGCCGACGGCCGCGTGCGCCTCTGGGACGTGCGCCGCGGCGCCGTCGTCGCCCAGCTCGACCACGAGGACTCGCTCGGCATCGCCCACCGCGCCGCCCTGCTCGGCGCCAACGGGAGCGGGGGCAGCCGCCAGCCGCTGTACCGCGCCGCCGCGCAGGCCCACGACGACGCCGTCAACGCCGTCCGCTGGAGCGACGACGCGCGCCACATCGTCACCGCGGGGCTCGACCGCAAGATCCGCGTCTGGGACGCCGACACGGGCGCCAACACGCTCGCGAGCTTCGGCGCCGCCGTCCAGAACCGCCACGCCCGCGCCGCGAGCCTGCTGCTCTCCCCGGCGGGCACCTGCGCCGCCGGCGACGACGTGCTCGTCTGGGCCAACGACCAGGAGCTGCTGCTGCTGGGCATGCACGACGGCGTCGTCGTCGCCCGCATGCGCAGCCCCGGCGTCGTGAACCCCGTCAGCGGTAGCGGTGCCGCCGCGGCGGAGATGGGACGGAACAGGATCGCCGCCCTGGCGTGGCGCGGCGCGGGCGGCAGCGGGGGGCGCGCGCTGGGACCGGTCATGGGCGGCGCGCAGTCCTTGGGCACCGTATACAGCGCGCATCTGGACGGGCGGATACGGGCGTGGATGGCGACGATACCCGGGCCGGACGATGTGGATGATGAGGACGAGGTGGATGAGGGTGAGCAGGTGCGCGCGCGGAAGCGAAAGGCGGTGGACGACGCGTACAGGAGTTTGATGGGGAAGCAGGTAACTTTTAGATGACTTTAGACCGGATACATTTTTCGATATCACGGGAACACGGTATTTGTCGAAATAATAGTCTAGCATACCGACAACAGATTTTCTATGCTGTATATGCGTCGTCGTCTATCAGCAAGTCCATGCATGTATGTTATGTACCGTGACAAAAAGAGCAAGTCTCATAGAACCACCACCACAAGACTCAGCCAGCCATCCGGATACGCCGCCTCGCGCATGAGCTCCGCCAGCGGCGCATCAAACGGCACCGCTACGCCGTGCAGGATCACGTTCGCCATGACGGGATCCCTGCTGCTCGGGAACAGCACCGGCATCATGTCTCTGAGCGCCTGTCCCAGCCGACGCGGCTTCCGATCTTGTCCTAGCGGCCGCACGAGCGACTGGAGTATCTTGAAGGCCGCCTGCTTCTGGTCCGAGGCATCAGCTGCTGCTGCTGCCGCCGCCGCCGCCGGCGGTGCGAGAGGCAGGTAGACACGCACGGGGACGTGCTTGAGCGCGGTCGGCGTGTTGAGCAGGCGGTCGTTGACGCGGGAAAAGGCGGCGCGGTCGTTGTCCATGACGGCGTGCCAGAGTTGCGTGGTGTCCGTCTTGGACATTTTCATGATCTGGTTCGCGTTGCCATTGCGTATGTAATCTGCCTGCAGTGTGTCCCCCCCCCCCCGCAATTCAGCTGAAAAGTTCTCTTATTTGGGGAAAAAAGAAGGTCTCACCTCCTTGGCAGCGTTGAGAAAAGTGTCTGAGATGTCCCAGCTCACGCCCTCCTCGACGACGAGCCGCCACGGCAGCTTGGGCCGGTACAGGTCGATGAGCAGCCCGACGGGCAGGTTGCGCAGGAGCACGTCGTCGAAGCGGAAGCTCGAGCACGGCGCGCGGAAGTAGGCGGCGAGGCGCGGGAGGAGCAGCGCGAGGTAGCCGAGGCGCGGGACGCTGGTGATGAAGGGCGGCGGCGGCGGGACGCCGGAGGTCGTCGTCGAAGGGTTGTAGGTGACGGAGAGCGGGATGCGGGCGTCCCAGAGGGCCTGGGCGATGGGCGAGGCGGTGGTCATGATGAGGGCGTCATGCTGCCTGTGAGATGGAGAGATCTTGCGGGCGGTGACTGTGATGGGAACTGCTTCGTGGTGGTGCTCGCGAGAAGACGGTGTGCGATGGCAACCTGATGATGCAGGTTGATGTGTTTGGAGAGATGACGGAGCTGCTTGTGAGGCAATAGGCTACTGAGGCCCATAGCGGGGCAACTGCCATCACCAGGCATCCTTTCATGTGTCTGACAAAGATTGCAACACATCACCAAATTGCTATTTCATGCTGCTTAAAAGGAATGGCTTGCTTATATTCATGTCACTCTTGTAGATTAGATAGGGATAGGTTTTGAGGCCAAGTTCTCTGAACAAAAATTGTATTCAAAATACATAAGAAATAGAGATATCATTAGATCGACTCATTAAAAATTCGTCAAAACACAATTCATCGCTATTCGCTCTCCCCTTCTCTCCATTCTCTACAAACCACTGTGCTTCTCCCGGTACGTGATGCTGTGGCGGCGCTCACGGTCGTGCGTCGCGTCATCGTGGTGAACAGTAGGGGGGCCGACATGCTTCTGGAGGACCGAGGGTGGCACCTGGGCAGCGTCTGTCGGATCCTTTCTGGCACTTTTTCGAATATATTCCTCAAATCAGCTTCACTCTTTTTCTCGGGGTTCTTTTTTGTGCCAGTGTTTTGTCTTCTTTGCTACAAAAAAACAACAACACGTTTAGGATCGGGCGTACGTCTTGTCACCGCCGACAGTCTTGCTTCCGTCGAGGTCGCTGTCGACGCGGGCGTCAACCTTGTTGAGCATGTCCGACTTGTGGGGGCCGGCCGTGTTGGGGGCGGGGCCCGGGGTGGTGTGCAAGCCGGCAACACCGTGGGTGCCGGTGTGAGTACCATGTGTGCCGGTGTGGGCGCCGTGGGTGCCGGTGGTGCCAGCGACACCGGTGGTGCCAGTGTGGGTGCCGTGAGTACCGGTGTGGGTGCCGTGAGTGCCGGTGTGAGTATCGTGGGCGCCGGTGTGGGTGCTGTGGGTGCCAGTGACACCAGGCATACCGGTCGAGCCGGTGTGGGTGCCGTGGCTACCGGTGTGAGTGCCGTGAGTGTCAGTGGCGCCAACGAGGCCGGTGGTGCCGGTGTGGGTGCCGTGGGTGGCGCTGTGGGAGTGGGCGCCGGTGCCGGTAGCGCCAGTCAGGCCGGTGTTGTGGTGGCCGGTGGTGGTGGAGTCGAGGCCGGCGCCGGTGTGGGTGCCGGTGGTGCCGTACTGCTGGCCATGGACGCCATGGCTGCCGGCAACGCCACCGGCGGCGGCGGAGCTGCGGGTGTTGTAGCCAGTGCGGCCGTCGAGGTCAGAGTCGACGCGGGGGTCAGCCTTGTTGGCGATGTTGGAGGAATGGGGGCCGGCAGTGTTGGAGGCAGGGCCGGGACCAGAGCCAATGGCGCCAGAGCCAACGGTGCCGGCACCGGCGCCGACACCGCGGTGGCGGCCGTCTAGGTCAGAGTCGACGCGGGGGTCGGCCTTGTTGCCGATGTTGGAGGAGTGGGGGCCAGCAGTGCCGGTGGCGGGGCCGGGGCCGGAGCCGCCGAGGGTGGAGGTGTTGTGGTGGCGGTGGCTGTCCATGTCGGAGTCGACACGGGGGTCGGCCTTGTTGGCGATGTTGGAGGAGTGGGGGCCGGCGGTGTTGGAGGCAGGGCCAGGGCCGGAGCCGACGGCACCGGCACCGACGCCGCGGTTGCGGCCGTCGAGGTCGGAGTCGACGCGGGGGTCGGCCTTGTTGGCCACGTTGGAGGAGTGGGGGCCGGCGGTGGAGGAGGCGGGACCGGTGGCGTAGTTGTCGCCGGCGGTGTAGGCGGTGTTGCCGGAGGCGCCTAGGTTGTGGGTGCCGTGGGTGGTGGTGCCGCCGACGCGGGGCTCATCGGCGCGGGTGCCGGTGGTGTGGGTGCCGGTGGTGTGGGTGCCGGTGGTGTGAGTGCCGGTGGTGTGGGAGCCGGTGGTGGTGTTGGTGTGCTTGGCGTCCTTGTCGGAGTGGAGGACCTCCTTGACCTTGTTGACGATGGAAGACATGGTGATGTGGTTATATAAAAGTAATGGGTATTCTGTCTTTTGTTGGGGGCAAAAAGTATGCAAGATGTGTTTGGGATGAGTTGTTTTTGAGTTTCTGGTATCAAGTTTGTGTGGTTGTAGT
Source organism: Niveomyces coronatus (assembly GCA_018831755.1). NCBI lineage: Eukaryota > Fungi > Ascomycota > Sordariomycetes > Hypocreales > Cordycipitaceae > Niveomyces > Niveomyces coronatus. The sequence goes on along the minus strand of JAFEME010000216.1, from coordinate 32,393 downwards.
GGTATTGTTATGAGAATAATGGGAATCGGGTCGGCATCCTGTGGCCGGCGGCAAGCCTCCTTTATAGACGAAATGCGGCATCCAGAGTGTCGAGAGCAGGTGAAGTCATTGGCAAAAGACGGCCCATACCAAGGCAGAGACGCAGGATCCCTTTCCAGCTTCGCCCCCGTCACACACACTCCGCGGCCAGGCAAACCAATGATAGCCATGGTGCACCTCTCCACTTCTGCGGCGTACAAAAAGCCAGTATACACTTTTCTTCACGAAAAACATCGTCATAGATTATCTCCTCACTCTTTGATGCCCCCCTCCCCCTTGCAGTCACGGGGGGGCGGGACCTTTCCCAGTTCTTCGGACCGTGTAAGAGGGCTGGCACTCCCCTCTTCCTCCTCCCCCCCCTCCCCCGGGGGCGTCATTCTGACGTTTGAGTTTGGGACGGAGAAGGCGAGCCAAGCTTGATCGGAAAGCTAAGGCTCGTCCGGGCCAAGGCTAGCTACTGTTTCCTTCTTACGTCCTAAAACAAGCTTTTCCTGCTTTCCTTGGACCGTTTTGGACCCAACGTTTCAGCGGTGGGGTGTTTTCCGGGCCAGCGGGGTTTGACATTGTCGTCTTTCTTAGTATCTAGCGCTCCGAGGGATGAATAAGACGAATGGGGGAGTATGTATTTGTGGTCTTTTTTTACTGGCATGGGAGGAAAGGGGGGGGGGGTGCTGGGATGTGAGAACATCAGAATGATATCGCCATGATGAAGCCCTGAATGGAGGAGCAGCGGCATACCGGCAAGAATGACGCAAAAGCATGAAACAAAACGCGGGCAGAAGCGGGAGACAAAACGACACAGTGTGGCGTCAGAGTATGTTAACAGTGCGTGTGTGGTGTGTTGTCCGTCTGGTTGTGGCTGTGGTGGCGTCACTATTCCCACATTCGACCTCATCGTTTGTTTTCCCCGTCCAAAATCTTGGTTTTCTGCACGCCTTTTTGGCATTATGCAATCCGAAATCTATTGTATCCATAATAGTCCCGGACTAAGAGGCTCCAAATAACCCTTGTGATGTAGAAAAAAAAAAAAAGGAAAAAAAAAGTTGTCGCAGATCCGGCCCGTATGCCATTCCCTGCTTGTGTGGCTCAGTCGTCACTGATGAGCTGTGGCGGGGCCGCCTCTCTCTTTCTCTTTTTTTTTTTGACAGGGGATCGTCGTCAGCTTCCCTGGCATGGGCTGGGCATAAGTGGTCCTCCCGGCTTTGAGCTCAGCTTTTCTTTACGTCAAATGCTTTCTCTGGCCCTCAAAGATCTCGATCGCGCCAGGCAGAGAAGAAGAAGACCCCATCGGTTCTTGGTAGAGAAAAAAAAAAAAAAAAAAAAGAGGGCGACTGCGCATGGCAGAGTGATGTGGATCCCTCGGCCACATTCTTGATGCCAGTCATCGACCGCCGTACTTGTCGATTTCAGGCAATCCAGCCGTTATTGTCTTGGAGCTCTTTTTTTTGTCGCCTACACCCGTATTTTTATTTTTATTTATTTTTTCGGCATCATGACTCCACTGAGCAGGGTAAAAATAGTTGGCAGCTATCCTCATAACCCTGGCTGGTGAGGGCAGAGCGGGTAGAAGACATGAGTGATTGCGTATAACGGCAGCCCAGTGCCGGCCTGGTGGCGTCAGTGGCGGCGACGCCTCACTAGCACTGGCTGTCATTCAGCCACATGATCTATCCTTTGGCATGTCATCGCAAGTAAATATAGCTAAGAAGGATTAAACTCGACTTTATTATTAAGCTGATTCAAAATTCATGCAACAAAAGGGAAAGGAACAACACGCATGATCCATAACTCGTCATTGCAGTAAAATCATGTAAGAAAGAAAAAAAGGGTCGCAAGACCAGACAGAGTTGGTTGCGGCTTTGGTATCATCATTTCAGTCGAGCATCAAATAGTGTTGCCCTTTGTTCGGTTTCCGAGACAGCGTTTCTAGTAACGATATACGGGTGTTGTCTTGCCGATGCCATGTACGGCACGGGTATAAGGTTACAGTCCATACGGCCATGTTTGCTCTGATTAGACGACGCTGCGGCGGTTGCCGCGGCGATACCAGCGTCGGTGGTGCACGGTATCGGCGTGGCGGGCCCGGGTGGCATCGCGGTTCCGGGACCAGAACAGGCCGATGAGCGCGGACGCGAGGAAGAGGATGGCGCACAAAAAGGTAAAGGCAATGGTCGTCTTGAACTTGCCGCACTGGTTGCCGTGCACGGGGTGGACGTTGCTCCAGTCAAAGACGGAGCCACAGCTGCTTCCGAGGAGCTAGAGTAGAGGCATGTGTTAGCAGGAAACGCTGATTGCAGTAGTATGTATGAAAAATGAGGACGTACGTTGACAAGCACGCCAAAGGAGATCCAAAAGAGGATACTCAGAATCAGGTCGATGGGCCAGTGGGTAAAGGTGCTCGAAAAGGGAATGAGCCAGATGAGGGCGAAGAAGATGCCCAGCGCCGCAATGACCTCGGTGTAGATGAAGCGCCAGTGCGAGCCGCCGTGCACGCCCTTGGTGCGGTGGAGGTACTCGCCGTTGACGCCGGCGACGATGGCGGAGAAGACGAGCTCCGCGCCGCGGAGGATGAGACTGACGAGGCGATCGATGGCCATGATGCCGATTGTACTTGTGAAGCTACTGTTGTAAGTGAGGGAGGGAAGAGGTGAAGTATGGGGTATCAAGTTGGAAGATTAAAGGAGCAAGAAGATAGGAAATTTTGAAAAAACGCAGCAGAAGGGGGGTATCTCTTTGTACACTCGTTAGGTATCACGGAAACACCTGCGTCAGGTAACAGGGCGACATCAATACTTCTTATACGTGTTGTGAACCCCCTCCCCTCCCCTCCCCCCCCCTCCCTCCCTCCCGCATTCACCTGCCGACACGCAACTCTTCTGCAACATTTCAAGGACATTCTGTCACATCTCCATCACACTGCCAGGGTATAAGATTTATAAAAAGCTCAGGGTAAAAAAAAAACAGGTCTCATGACACATCTAGCTTCCCCCCTTGTCGGCGCGGAAGCAAGTACAACACCATGTGTGAAGTGAGTATGTGAATCAGGAAAAAACAACCACCCAGCTTGGGGCTAGCCGTTCCTCATCTTGCCCCCCCCCCCGGTCGAGGTTGCTTGCGTGGCGACAAGTCGTGATTGGCTTCGGCATCGCTCGAACTTAATAAAATAGTTCATTATCATCTCGAGGAGGTATATCAGCATAGGGAAAAGACGGGAGAGAGGGAAAAGGTCAAGCTGTGGCTTAGCTCTCCCTTCTTCTTTTTTTTTTTTTTTGTTCTTCTTCCCTGCGTAGATGAAAGAAGATGGTGTGACCATGAGGGGAACAGGACTGGACTGTTTCTGATGAGGTCATGACCAGCCACACTTGTCCGCGCGTTGCACACTTGCTTGGCGTTGTGTGGCACAGGTGGCTCGCCGCACTGTGCCACGCTCGAATACGTGGCCGAGCAGATCGACCTGATTACGGGTGGTGGCCTCTCTACAGAAGCTCTTCTCTAAGACGATTTTTTATGTATGATATAGGGCGTTCGAAATGGCCCGCATCTCGTATTAGTACACCTTCGCCGTGTCTTTTCTTTTACGCTTTTTGTCTTTTTTTTTTCTTTTCGCTAAAACGTGCAACGACTCGCACGATTAAGATGTCGAGACTGTGTTGAGGAAGCAGGTCGGTGACGTAGTAATGGCCGAGTGGTCAAATTTGCAAGTAATAATACGGACATTAATGACGGCTAAATTACCGTCGGTCATGGCTGCCAAGGCATACTGTCGTGGACATTTGATGTCTTGGCTACATCGTTGTTTTCGAGCTTATCCATCAACATCACCATGACTTGCGCATACTGTCAGAGCGATTTTAGAAAATGATAGGCGAGATTCTAGTTAGACATGCTAGGCATCGCGGGCATAGTCATGAGCCTGCTGCGCACGGAGATGTTTTATGGTGATTCACAACCAGCATCGCGCCACTCCAAGTATGTAGGTGGCCTTAGGCCTTATAGCAAGCCAAAGGGACTACCCTAGACTAGATTTTGCTAGCGAGACCTGTAACTGTGTAGCCATGGGCTGGCTCCTTGCTTCATTACTTTTGGCGACGTCGATACTGGGCCTTTTCTGCTGTTCAACATAGATGTGGAGGTAATAGACATATCATGACCAATCTCGCTATTTGTTTGGGTGTAGATCTCTTCTCATAAACAACTACCATTGCTGCTGCTATGTATAGAAACCAGCCAATGCGTAGCTCATTAGGACATACCTACCTGGCCATGAGGCAATGTTGGCAGTAACAGCGCTCTAGTGCGCCAACAAATTGTAATCTTTATAGAGGGCTAACACCGTCGCGACACGCATCGCCCCTCTGACCAAGAAGCAACCGTCATCAATTTCTACATGAAAAGGGCAGAGTCGAGCTCACGGGGACCAGGAACAGACTGTGTCACTTCAACAATGAAATAGTACAGCATTCGGTACACCGGCGGCGCGACGATTTCATCGCCCAACTCCGAGATCGCGAAAAGGAGATTCTCAAGCTCGCGTCGACAAAATGCGGCACAAACAGTGCTCGTTTCTTCCGCCCGCAGTCTCGCGACGAATACTATACCCGCGGAAGCTACAATTTCTCATTCTTCATCGAGCTCGCAGACGGTCGGAAATGTGTGTTCCGCATACCGCTGCGTCCCTGCCTGGCATACTGCCCGCGCCGCAAGTTGGAGTGCGAGCTCGCCACCATGCAGCAGGCTACTGTCCGATACCTCGACAATACCCTCGTTTCTGCTGAATGGTTTCAGGCATCTGTCGAGCTGCACCACAATACCTATACCCAGAATCCTGGCCCACTGCCTAGATAGTGGCCGGGATCCGCTGTCCACCTTTGTGATTCTCGAATACGTCGACGGAAGAGCTCTCTCCCCGGCCGACTTTCAAAGGCTGTCCGCGGCCGAACGGACGAAATTGTACACTTCCTTGGCAGATGTATACATCCAACTTTGACGTCAGCAGTTTTCATCAATCGGCAGATGGTGGTTGGGGCTGATAAAATGTGTGTCGGCGAAAAGACTGCGTCGATCGGAATGAACATGATGCAGCTCGAGGGTCTGAACCCTCTGAGCATTCAAACCTCTCATCACAACGAGTCAGGTCTCCTTGAGTCGGCGACTGCTTACTCGAGATGCTTCTGAAGATAGGATACAACGCCCTGATAAAAAGCCGGAATGTTGTGGCGGCCGAGATGGGGCTCGCCACCATCTACAATCATTTCTTGTTCAACAAGTACGTTCAAAACTGGATGGATGTTGAGCTAGACAAAGGCCCGTATGTGTTGGTTCATGGCGACCTGCACTTATCAAACCTGCTGGTCGACCACGAAATGCGAATTGTCGGAGTGCTTGATTGGGAATGGAGTCGCGTTGTACCCGTTCAGTACTTTTCGCCGCCTCTATGGCTGAGTCACCGAGATACTGCGCAATTGGCGAATCCCAATTCGTGGAAAGTGTATTGCCAAGCACATCTTGCGGAGTTTCTGGCCGAAATCAAGTCGCGAGAAGAGCAAATGTACAAGGACAATCTACTTCACGATGAATGGTGTACGGGGGACACAGTATATCGATCCTTTAATTGCCAATGCTCTGGAAAATTGGACCGAAGTGGACTGGCTCGTTGAGCAAGATGCGTCGACCAATAGCTCGTCCGTCGAGCGAATTTCCCTGTCGGCTTTTGCTGAAGAGGACCCTTTGTGCTCCTGCCTTGGGGACATCAAAGAGCAAGACCATTGCAAGTATCAAGAGGAACTGGACTTGCTGATTGAGTCCGAAAACAATAGGCTCGGCCAGGAAAATAATGTCCCGACGACGCACAGGCTTGGCTGGTTTGGCTGCTAGTCAATCATACGGGATGGAAGCATTATTAGTGCAGCAGCAGTGACCTCAGCTGTGATGGCTGCCATCTGGTTGAAATTGCGATCTGGCCCCATCCTCTGAGAAGCCCAATCTCCTCCTCGATCGGGACCTTGACCAGCTACAGTAAGTTGTATCAAGTCCGGGAATCATGCCCGACATGGACAAAAATGATGAGGAAGCCGCGAGAGTGATAGTTAACTGTCGCCTACGTCCCGCTAGAACGCAGAGGCTCTCTTTAAATTTTAAATCATTGATGTAGCCTGGCGAGCCTGCCATTGGCTTGGCAGGCTCGTCATCAAGGCTGCGGCAGAACCCCGGCAAGCGCCCGCCACTCATCAGCCGATGACTCAATATATATTGATTGTTGTCGGTCTGTGCGACATCGAATCTCTTCCCTTCAAACCTCGATGAGTAGTCATGGGCTCAAAGAGAAAAGCGGCCGCGGATGACCCTACGCGGTCGTCTTTCGCGTCGTCAGATACCGCAGGGGACTCGGACGCGGGTGAGCAGCACATCGCCATCCAGGAAAACATCCAGAGGTTTGATGTGTCGGCGTTCCCGTTCATGCTCGGGCCAGGCGTCGTAGACTCGGCGACTAAGTTCTTTCTCCCATCGCAGAGCCATGACTTTACCGCTCTCGCCCCCAAAAGTGACCATCAGAACCGGCCATTACGCGTAGACGGCCTCGGGCGGCTCATCCTGGAGAGCTTCCACGCGCTTGCGGCGCAGGCGCAGGACTTTCTCATCGCGATCGCCGAGCCCGTCTCGAGACCGACATTTCTGCACGAGTATAAGCTCACGACCCATAGCCTGTATGCGGCGGTCTCGGTCGGTCTGACGTCTGCGGATATTGTCAGCGCGCTGGATCGATTCTCCAAGTACGAGCTTCCTCCAAACATAGTCGAGTATATCCGTCACTGTGGTAGGAGCTATGGTATGGTGCGCATGGTGCTGAAGGATGCCAAGTATTTTCTGGAGACCCGAGACTTCGAGCTGCTTCGAATGCTCCTCAAAGACCCGCAGATCAGTCCCTGCCGGGTCCAAGACGACGCCACGAACTTCACGAGTAGTCTTGCCGCCACGCCAAGTGTCATAATTGCCGGAACCCAGGCCGCGGGTGGCCTTCGGGAGGCACAAGGGCTACTGGGTGCACCTCGGGCAAACATAGGGCCCGTTACAGGTGTACGTGGCACCGAAGGTACCATGGCTATCTTGCAAGCCGAGAACGACGATGACGACGAGCTGTCCACCGTTCATTCTTTCCAAATTAAGGATGAGTTTGTGGGCGCGGTCGCTCAGCGCTGCCTCGCCCTCCACTACCCGGTGCTCGAGGAGTACGACTTTAGGAAGGATCATGGTAGCCCGAATCTCGAGATTGATCTCCGACCCGGGACTCAGATTAGACCGTATCAAGAAAGAAGTCTCTCTAAAATGTTTGGCAACGGACGGGCAATGAGCGGCATCATCGTGCTCCCTTGCGGAGCTGGGAAAACCTTGGTAGGCGTCACTGCTGCCTGTACTATTCGGAAAAGCGTCATTGTCCTTGCGACAAGCAATATGTCTGCTATCCAATGGAGAGGCGAATTTCTCAAATGGTCGAATATAAAGCCAGAAGATGTCGCCATCTTTTCATCCGACACTAAATCGACATTCACTAACAGCACTGGCATTATCATCACGACCTATTCGATGATCACGACCACGCGAGAGCGGGCACTGAAATCTGCTGAGATGATGCATTTCTTACGAAGCCGTGAATGGGGCATCATGCTCCTCGACGAGGTTCACGTAGTACCAGCCCAGATGTTTCGACGAGTTATCGGCTCGATCAAGGCACACACTAAATTAGGCCTGACCGCGACACTGTTGCGAGAAGACGACAAGATTGAGGACTTGAATTTTTTAATCGGACCGAAATTGTACGAAGCAAACTGGATGGAGTTGTCCCAGCAGGGCTTCATCGCCAAGGTCCAATGTGCCGAGGTCTGGTGTGTGATGCCGCCTGAATTCTATGAGCAGTACTTGAAGGCCGCTCCGCGCAGCCGATCACTATTCTGCGTTATGAACCCGGTCAAATTTCAGACGTGTCAATATCTGATCAAATATCACGAAAGTAGAGGCGATAAAATCATAGTATTCTCGGATAATGTTTACGCCCCGGAGGCGTACGCGAAGAGACTGATGAAGCCATTTCTCTACGGCGGGACTGGCAACGTCGAACGACAGCAAATTTTGGACTATTTCAAAAACGCACCCTCGTGCAGCACGTTATTCCTTTCGAAAATCGGCGACACGTCTCTTGACCTGCCCGAAGCCACTTGTCTGATACAGATATCCGCCCAGTACGGGTCGCGCAGGCAGGAAGCCCAGCGGCTCGGCAGAGTGCTCCGCGCTAAGCGGAGGGGCGAGGAAGGGTTTAATGCCTTTTTCTACTCGCTGGTATCGAAGGACACTGTAGAGATGGTGTACTCGTCGCGGCGGCAAGCCTTTCTTGTCAACCAGGGGTATGCGTTCAAGGTGATTACACATCTCAATGGCTTGAACAGTGTACCGGACCTGGCCTTCGGCACCGCACATGCCAGACAGGAGCTGCTGGATAAGATCATGGCCGAGGCTGAGACGAAACAATTCAAGGAGCAAGAGGAGAAGGAGAGTGCAGGGCTGCTGGCGGACGGAAACATGTTTTACGGTTCGGATGGGAAGCCGATGAGGGGGGCGGCAAGGATCGGGAAAGACGCGCCACACATTGGACAATGCCCGAGAGAGAATAAGACAGGAAGACGGGAGAAGGTACATCATAGTGATTTCTTCAAAACAATTGCCAGAGAAAATGAAAGACGAAGAAAGGGGCAGTGAGGTCATAAAGGGACGTTCGACACTGACGGCTGGGAACTGGGGGGAGAATGTCAAGTGCATCGGCTGCCATCTACATGAGAGTTGTACTGTTGGATTGAACTTGATAACGATAGACTTGCTACTGGTGAATATCGAGAAGAATTCCTCACTCACAGTATTCTTTGGTATATACATGCATGTATGCAGATTGGATTTCTGGCGGCAGTGTCGTCAGTGGCGGAACTCTGGCTGGGGCGGAACCCCGCCGAGGCCGCCGATCGCGGCAAGTGCGGGCAAGACGGCTCAAATGCCGAGAAGTTATCCAGGAGAAAAAGAGCGAGAGAAACCTTGCCGAGAACATTTGAAGACCTATACGTTGTCTTTTCCCGCTCAAGCGCTGCGCCGTATCGAGTAGTCCTGAAGCAAACGCCAGGCCGGCCCGGCTGTCTACCATCGTCATTTTGGCGGGGCTCGACCTCGTTCGCATTCTACCTCCCCCCCCCTTCCTCGACAACCTTTCCGCTTGTAGCCTTTTCCAAACGGTCACGATACCCAAAGCTTGCCATGGCGTCAGAACCCAAAGGCCGCGGCATCCGCATCGCCATCGATCGTGGCGGCACCTTCACCGATTGCGTCGGCGAGCACAATGGCCAGGAGATCATCATCAAGCTCCTCTCCGAGGACCCCGCCAACTACGCCGACGCGCCCCTTGAGGGCATCCGGCGCATCATGAGCCACTTCACCGGCCGGGAGATACCCCGCGGGGAAGCCCTCGAGACCTCGCAGATCGACTCGATCCGCATGGGCACAACCGTCGCCACCAATGCGCTGCTGGAGCGGAAAGGCGAGCGCATCGCCATGGTCGTCACGAGGGGCTTCCGCGACTGCTTGTCCATCGGCAACCAGTCGCGGCCGAGGATCTTCGACCTCGCCATCAAGAAGCCCGACGTCCTCTACGAGCAGGTGGTCGAGGTGGACGAGCGCGTCACGCTCGAGGACTACGCCGAGGACCCGGAGAGGGCCGTCACCGGGGCGGATGCCGCCGCTGGCACGGATGCCGCCCGGACCGCGGATCTTGTGCGCGGCTTGTCCGGCGAGACCGTACGGGTCCTCAAGAGGCCTGACGTCGAGGAAGTCAAGGCCCAGCTGAAGCAGGTCTACGACGCCGGCATACGGAGCGTCGCCGTCTGCCTCATGCACGGCTACACGTTCCCGGACCACGAGGCGGCCATCGGAAGGCTCGCCGCCGAGATTGGCTTCACGCACATCTCTCTCAGCCACAGGCTGATGCCCATGATCAAGCTCGTATCCCGCGCCACCTCTGTCTGCGCCGACGCCTACCTCACCCCGACCATCAAAAAGTACATCGACGGCTTCCAGTCCGGCTTCGCTGGCGGCCTCGGCGCTCGCAGCGTGCAGACGGCGCCCGGTGACCGGGGCGCCCGCTGCGAGTTTATGCAGAGCGACGGCGGCCTCGTGGATGTGGAAAAGTTCACCGGACTCAAGGCCATCCTGTCTGGGCCGGCCGGCGGCGTGGTCGGCTACGCCATCACCTCGTACGACGACCGCACGAAGACGCCTGTCATCGGGTTCGACATGGGCGGCACGAGCACGGATGTCTCGCGCTACGGCGAGGGCAGATACGAGCACGTATTTGAGACGACAACCGCTGGCGTCACGATCCAGTCGCCGCAGTTGGACATCAACACGGTTGCGGCGGGCGGAGGGTCTCGTTTGTTCTTCCGCAACGGCTTGTTTGTCGTTGGCCCCGAGTCGGCTGGTGCACATCCGGGCCCGGCGTGCTATCGCAAGGGCGGACCTGCTACCGTGACTGATGCGAATTTGTATCTCGGACGTCTGCTGCCCGAGTTCTTCCCCAAAATATTTGGCAAGAACGAGGACGAGGGCTTAGACGTCGAAGCGAGCCGCAGAGTGCTACAGGAGTTGGCTGACCAGGTGAATCGTGACACGGGCAAGGACATGACGGCCGATGAAGTTGCGTATGGGTTCTTGACGGTGGCCAACGAGGCTATGACGCGTCCCATCAGGTCCATCACTGAGGCCAAGGGACACGACTCTTCTAAGCACAGGCTTGCCACTTTCGGCGGAGCTGGCGGTCAGCACGCCGTGGCTATTGCCGATTCCCTTGGCATAAGCCAAATACTTGTCCACAGATACTCTTCGGTTCTATCTGCCTACGGAATGGCTCTCGCTGATGTTGTCGACGAGCGACAGGAGCCTGAGTCTTCTGTCTGGGTGGACGACGGCGACGTCGTCGCCGACCTGAAATCCAAGATGGAGAAGCTCAAGGACAAGTCGCGCGCGGCACTGCAGGAACAGGGCTTCGAGGCCAACGAGATAGTCTTTGAAGAATACCTCAACATGCGCTACCGCGGCACGGAATCCGCCCTCATGATTGTCAAGCCGACTGACGCTGAGACCAAGGAGTCCTTTGGCGGCAAAGATTGGCAGTTCGGTCAGGCTTTCGTCAAGCAGCACCGCTACGAGTTTGGATTCACTCTCGATGAGCGAGATGTGATTGTCGATGATGTCCGTGTTCGGGGCATCGGTAAGAGCTTCCGCAACAACGAGCAAACGGTCGACGAACAGCTCAAAACTATCAATCGCCTGGACGTCAGTGGAAATAAACGCCACAACACTCAGAAAGTGTATTTTGAAGGTGGTCGCGCGGATACGCCGATCTATAAGCTGGAGAATCTGAGCATCGGTGACGTTGTCCCCGGCCCAGCGATGCTAGCAGACGGCACACAGACAATTGTAGTCACGCCGAGGGCCAAGGCCCTGATCACCGGCACCCACGTAGTACTCGATCTCGAGAGAGATGGGACAAAGGATGACTCGCGAAAGAACGCAGAGCGAGAGGTTGATCCGATCAAGCTGAGCATATTTGGCCACCGCTTCATGGCGATTGCGGAACAGATGGGCCGTGCCCTGCAGAAAACAAGTGTCAGCACAAACGTCAAGGAACGCCTCGACTTTTCGTGTGCCATATTCGACGCTGATGGTGGTTTGGTAGCCAACGCGCCGCATCTTCCTGTGCATCTGGGATCCATGTCAACTTGCGTGCGTCGACAGGCCGAAATATGGAAAGGAAAGCTGGAGAAAGGCGATGTCATCGCGTCGAATGATCCCTCGTATGGAGGCACGCACTTGCCCGACATCACACTAATTATGCCGGCGTTCGATGCGAGCGGCGATCGTATCCTCTTCTACGCCGCGTCACGCGCTCACCACGCTGACATTGGTGGTATCACTGCCGGCAGCATGCCTCCCAACTCTCGGGAGCTTTACCAAGAGGGAGCCGTATTCAAGAGTGAAAAGATCGTCAGCCAGGGCAAGTTCGATGAGAAGCGCATCACAGAGATTCTCTACGATGGTCCTGCGCAGTATCCGGGCTGCAGCGGCACTCGTTGCCTGGCAGATAACTTAAGCGACATGCGCGCGCAAGTGTCTGCCAACAAAAAGGGTATCTCGTTGATTGAGACGCTGATTGATGAGTACGGCGAGGAGACTGTGCAGTTTTACATGATCAATATCCAGAAGAATGCAGAGGCGTGCGTGCGAAGGCTGCTCAAGGATGTCTACAAGCGGTTTGAGGGCCGGGATCTCTCTGCGCTGGACTTTATGGATGACGGCTCACCGATCCAGCTCAAGGTCACGATTGACCCTAATCTGGGAGAGGCAGAGTTCGATTTTGCCGGCACTGGCCCGCAAGTCTACGGCAACGTCAACGCGCCGGAAGCCATCACCTATAGTGCCATTATCTACTGCCTGCGCTGTCTGGTGTCGCAGGAGATACCGCTGAACCAGGGATGCCTACGCCCCATCAAGGTCAAGATTCCTCCCAAGTCTCTCCTGTCCCCGTCGCCTGGAGCGGCCGTCGTCGGCGGCAATGTGCTCACGAGCCAGCGAATTACCGACGTCGTCCTTAAGGCGTTTGAGGCCTGCGCCGCCTCGCAGGGGTGCTGCAACAACCTGACGTTTGGGTTCGGCGGCAACCTTACCGGCGAGGACGCCGTGCGCGGCTTTGGCTACTACGAGACAATCGCTGGTGGCAGCGGCGCGGGGCCCGACTGGGCCGGCACCAGTGGCGTGCACGTGCACATGACCAACACGCGCATCACCGACGCCGAGATCTTTGAGCGCCGCTACCCGGTGCTGCTGCGCGAGTTCTCGCTCCGCGCGGGCTCCGGGGGCGCCGGCCAGCACCGCGGCGGCGACGGAGTGGTGCGTGACATTGAGTTCCGTATCCCGCTCCAGGTGTCGATCCTGAGCGAGCGCCGCGTGTACCGACCGTACGGCCTCGCGGGGGGCGAGGACGGCCGGTGCGGGCTGAACCTGTGGGTACGGCGCGGCGAGGACGGGGAGGAAGAGAGGCGGATCAACATAGGGGCGAAGAACTCGGCGGCCATGGCGGCGGGAGATCGCGTCATTGTGAACACGCCGGGCGGTGGCGGATGGGGCGTCCCTGGGCAGAAGAGCGCGGTGAGGGAGAGGAAGGATGAGATGGGAGGGTGGAAGAAGGGGAGCGGCGCGGCACGAGAGGATGTTGCGCTGCAGGCGTGAGGATACGTACTTATTTTTTTCCCTACGGTTTTTTACTTGTTCTTGGGGGTTTGTACATGATCTAGAGGCAACTGTGTTTACTGTTATTTGGCCGATTTGTCTTGATTTTTTAGACGTGTGAATGAGTATGTTGGTCTTTGAGCTCGTGTATTGGCAATGGAGACTTATTTTATATATCAAAATTTTCAGTAGACATGACACACGAACCTGTACGGGGCCGGTCCGGGTAGCGTGTCGATGCTGAACTCGGAGAGTAAGCACACACAATTGTGTGAGGCCATCCCGAAGTAGCCCGCATTGCCTTTTTCAGCCGCTGCAGCCTTGCTCAGCGTTCAAACAAGATTAGGACATTAGTTGCACGATGACCGTCATTCTGCGCCGCAAAAGTTAAAAAGAAAAAGAAGAAGAAAAGAAAGAGGAGGTGTCGGCAGGCAGGGAGAAGAGGGGAAAAGAAGGGGCACACGGCACCGCGAAGAAAAGGACTCTGATCGAGAATCGAATCTCGGCACGGCCCAGCTCTGCTCCGGTCGTAAAGGCAGATAACGACGTTCCCTAGTAGCAACGCAGAAACGTCTGGCTCGCTTGCGCGTCCGAGCGGAGAGGGAATGGGGGGGGAGGGTGAGAAGACGGATATACCCGTTGGTAGTTGTGGGGGGGGATGGATGATAGAGAGAGATGATCGACAAAGAGGGATTCGAGATGGGAAAGAGATTTTCTTGGTCTTATTTTACTTTTTGAGGTATGAAGCTGAGGATAGTGAATTTGGGCAAATAGATGAAGTGATGTGTGACCAGTTCGGTGAATGTCAATGGTGTGAGTGGCTAGAGGAGGAGCAAGGGGTTGGGGGGGTTCCCTCGGGTTCATCGTTCTTGTTAGGACGGGCATATAGAAAGAGAAAAAGACAGGGTTATTACCTATTCGAAAATAAAAAAGGTCTGGTATAGTTGTCTTGCTGCAACGCCATTTGCAAGATCCCTGCGCATGCATAGTGTGCAGAGAGGTAGGTAAGGGGGGGAGTATTTGCGGGTTCCAATTGCCGAAAGTCCCGATACGTATTCTGGTAATTCCACTTGCTATGAATATCTTTACTTGTAAAAGTATTGTAACAGCACTCGGGCAGTTGTAGAGAGAGACAGAAAAGCGGCCTCTTTGCGCGACGAGCGCAGAAATAATAATAAATTTTAAACAAGGATCGGGCCGTCTCTTGGCCCAATCCGAATGAAGCAAAAAAAGAGAACCATCATTGAGGAAGAAGGAAAAATAAATAAATAAACGCTAAAAAAAATTCAATGGTTGCATACCGTAAAGAGAGAGAGAGAGCCTTGGACATAAAAGGTGGAAGAGGTTGATTACACTTCCCTATAGACTTGGAGCCCCTCCCCCTCCGCTCAACGCCTCGAACGAGAAGCCGGAGGAATAGAAGATAAAGAATACATATTCGGCAGTCCATCATGCCGAATCATTTCCATATACCGCTTACCCATACATATATAACAGTTTCCGTATATACAGTAAAAGCCGGTACTAAAGAATGGGTAAAGGACCGCCTTCCAGCGGGCCGAGACGAGGCGGAAAGGAAAAAAAAAAGAAAGACGAAATCGGGCCTTGTTTGATTATAGAATTAATCAGAAAATAGAAAAAAAAAGCCACAACTATTATTTGCGGAGCCACGCGATGGAAGCCTTGTCCTCTTTTTTTCCTTTGTGTTTATCCGTATCTGGTTGATACGTCACGACCACGGCTACATCTGCCCGTTGTATAGATTCGGCATTGCCGATTGGCAAGGATGGGGGGGGGGGGAGGGATTGGGTGTGGCAATGTAACCTAGGAACCATGGTCCTGTCCTCCTCCTTTGACATCGGTTTCTTTGTAACTCTTAAGAAGGAGAACGATCAGAGAGCTCCTAGAGCGACAGGTACCATGTCGCCCACAAACCTTTTCACATCTTGTTGGAAAAATTAAAACAAAATTTTGAATAGAATAACGGTCAAAACTAGACTTGCCCGATATGGGCATGATGTTCAGGCTGTGCCGACGGTGACGGTATCGAGATGCAGGGGTGTGTGTTGAGAGCTGGGTGGGGGGGGGAGAGGAAGGGAAAGGCTTTTATAGAAAATCGCTAGCAAAGAACAGTTGGTCAGGGCTGTGACAGATGCTCTCTCGGCCTTGTCTCGAGGCTGAGCATGAGAGTCAAAGCCTGTAAGACGTCAGAGCTATGACACTCGAGTCTCTGCTACTACAGAGATAGAGAGCAAACCACCACACTGCTGCAGACGTCTTTCTATATCTGGGACTTGAAGACGGTAACAAAGGAGGGGTGGTGAGTGAGGGGTCGAACAGATTTGGACCGGGGGAAAGGGGGGGGCGTGGTCGTCGTATGATATGATGCGCCATGGCATCACCCTCTCTCCTCTCTACCCCTCTCTTCACATGCGTGATTTTGAGACAAAGAGAAAGATTAAAAACAAGATAAAAAAAAGCAAATGTCCACCAACTAGCATAACGAAAAAAAAAAAAAAAACACGCGATCTAAAAAGGTTGTGTGCGTGTGTGTGTGTGTGTGTGGCCCGTAGTGAACAGCGACGCGACGCAATGTGACGTGTGAATCAAGTTGGTCTCTTGTATGTATTGCTTTGCCAAGCGAAGCTGTCTCACTCTTTCAAAAAAAAAAATTTCGCCCTAGATTCTTCGCCATGTTCGGAGAGAGACGATTATCCTACGCCACTCGAATCCTTCTTGCCGATTCGAAAAGACACAAGCCAAGATGCCCCTGATAGGCAAAGGATGAAGGATGAACAGGAGCTTGAATCGGCAACCGCGGAGAGAGAGAGAAGGAGGGGAGGGGGGCGCCTCCAGTCGTGGACTTTGTTGTGGTTCTTGGCTTGCATCTTGCGTGCAGTAGTCTCGAGAGATTGGCCGGGCCTTCCCTATTTTTTTTTTTATTTTTCAAAAAATCACCAAAGACTCCTGCGAGAATAGGACAGAGCTCCGTCATTGAACCTTGCCATCTTCTTTTTCCGAGCCCACACACACACTCACACTCACACGCCCCGTCTCTCCTCTTGTTGGTCAGGGCCCGATTCCTGCCATCTCTCGGTGCCTGATTCACCTTCTGTCTCTCTTTCGCTGAACTCTGATTCGAGACACTGCTAGAATAAGTACACTTTGGAAGCAGGGTTGCTTTCGAGGTACATTCGGAGCAACACAATGAAGCCCCCTCTTGCCGCCTTTACTTGCTTCCAAATACCAGTCCTCGGTCATTGCAATTTGTATAGGCCCTCCTCGACTGGCGACGTCGTAATATCCGTAAGAAAAGAGGCTGCCACTCCGAGATAATCGTCCCGTCTCTATCCCGGAAGCGCCATCGTCCTTGCCGGTCATCCATCCCCCCCCCTCCCTTCACCTCTTCATTTCCACCCACACACCACGCTCGCCAAAGGGGGGCCAGGCAGAAATGGTTCGAACGGATGCTGGACGCCCTATGTTTCTTTATTTATTCAAATGCTAGACAGAAGAAGAAGAAGAATGGGAAAAGCCCCCGATTCCGCCGTTTACGCCATGTGATACCCGGCGGGCTACCACACCGTTCGTCACCCCAAAACAAGGGCGGCCCAAAGTCGGCGGCCGGGTGGGTGAGGTCTTCTTGCATATGTCTTTGCTGCAACCCAGGCAAGCTCTCTATGAGAACATGCGGTGACATACCCATACGCGCACACACATAGAAATACGCACCCTTGCGTATGCATCTTGTTCCTTGTATACACCTTCTTCTGTGATGCAGCGCCGGTTGTCGAGTCTGCAAATTCCGTCCGGACTTGTCTGTTGAGTCTTTCGTCAGCCTCGCCATTGTCTGCTGGCCTCTCTGAGCGGCCTCTGTCCGAGCGCAAAATAGCTTTCTGTCCAGTGCAAGGTACATACCTCACGGCAAGAGACAACCCAGCTCTCAATCATCAAGGTTTTGCCCAGACACCCAATATTACAAAGCCCACACGTGCGCACACCACCACCGCCGCCCTCACCACCACCTCAACTTTGACCAGAACAGGTAACTTGCTCCTCTGAGCTTACAAGTCTCCGGCACTTGGTGTAGAAAAAGGGCACCGAGTCCGGCATTCTTGGTTCCACGCGACCTGCGTTCCGCGTCCAGCTAATGTTGGGGAATCACAACGGAAGCAAGCGAATCAGCAGTCAGCGACAGAAAGAAGTATAGAAAATAGCACTTATTGCCCGCGAGAGCAGCACGATTCTGCGCTCGTGCATGTGCGTGCGTCAACCCAGAAGTCTCGGTGGAAAGAACTGGCGATACCTACTTCCCTCCGAAATTAATTCTGCGACTGGCTTCTTGCCATCTCTCCTCTCTCGCCTAACAGCTCCCTGATAGCAGAGTACGTCGCCCAGACACAGGAGATCAGGAGCGAGCCGGAAAGATTTACGCATAACCCGGTGCTGCTCTTCTCACGTTACCACTGGAACTATGATGTGCGCCTCCTCGACGCCAAACACTTCCCATCAGCAGCCTTCTGTCCATATCTCATGATGAGAATAGCCGTTGCTGGAGGATCTGGTCTTGGCTTCCTACTGGCTACCGGCTTGGCCGAGGCCGAGAATGCTTACAATGTTGTGGTGCTTTCTCGTACAGTACGTCTCCTGACTTACAAGCAACCCCCTTCCACCAAATTGACTGCGACTTGGGAGCTAATAGGGTTCCTGCTTATTGAGGAGCTTAGTTCAGGACAGAGTATAAGCACTACAGAATCCAGGTCCACGTCGTCGACTACGACAAATTAGATGCTCTATGCTTTGCCCTCAGAGGCATCGATCTCGTCATTTCCACCATTGCCGGCCAAGCGCAGCTCAATCTCATCAGCGCCGCCAAGCAAAGTCACGTCCGCCGCTTTGTTCCCGCCGAGTTCGAGGGCGTCTTTGAGAAGCGCCGGACTGGCTACCACCCGACCCAAGACGAAGACGACAGCGACGCCGCAGACGATACCACCCTGGACCCCCTCGACCGTGGCTGCGCGGCGGCGCGCCGCCTGTTGCGCCAGTGCTGCCAGGCTGGGAGGCCATCGTCGTCCACGCCTCCGACGAATGGCGGGATGAGATGGACGGCCTTTGCGTGCGGCATCTTCATGGAGCGTTTTCATCCGCACGGCTTAAAGGCAAACACGGGAATCGGCCAGGGAGAGGGCGTCGACCAGCCCGGCAGCTATGTGGCCGATGTGAATAACGCCGTGGCCACCTACATCTCAGAGGACGACAAGGGCCGGCATGTGAGCGTTTGCCTCACGAGCATCTATGACGTTGTACGCTTCATCATTGCCGCCGTCGACCTAGGTCCTGACACCTGGCCCGACGAGTACACCATGCGTGGCGACAGGATGACGCTGCAGAAAGTTGTTGAGGGTTTATCTGCCGCTCGAATGCGTGAGTGACATCCCACATGTTGCTATAATGACAATTGCCTCTTTAATGAAAGGAATAATACTGACCATGGGCGCCTTGCCAATAACAGTCCCGTTTCAGTGCACAGTGCTCGGCCATGAAGATGTACAGGCACAGATTGCCTGTGAGCGTGGAACCAGCCAAGACTTGCAGCTCGCGTATCTCTGGCGCATCCTTGAAACAGCAAAAGGTCGCTACGACTTCCCAGTCGCGACTCTCAACGACGCTATTAATAAGAGCAGTCGCATTCATGTCGAGCCGCTGAGTTTTGAGCAGTGGCTCATCTTGACCTTCTCTTAGAGGTCTCGCGCTCGTGCTTACAAGAATTTGTTCTATACGATCCATTCGCAACGTTTACCTTGCAAACTCTATAATTCCTACATACGTTTTCATGTTCACCAAGCTCATGGGGAGCACACGGGGTGACAAAAAAAGTCCATTCGCAGAGGTAGCTGGAGAAGCCTCCAAGTCTCCCGAAGAAATGGTGGCTAAAAAAATGGCATAACTGGGGACAAGTCTAGTCATAAAGACTCGGGTTTGGGAGTGCAGTACAGGCAGTACAGGCAGTACAGGCAGTACATTAAAAGTTCTTTGATTTAGTCACCGTAAACTCATCTAATCGTGTCTATTTCCACGTCGTCGCGGCGACGTCGTCCTCCTCAGACTTCGTTCAAACAGCGCTCTCTGTAGCCTTCTCGCTCGCCTCGTCGGGCGTGTCGTCAAACTCTTCGCCATACTCAGCGACTACCCAGAGACAAAACTGCTCCCACTGAATCTGCCACTCCTTGATGCGCTCGGCCTTGATGCCCTCACCTAGGCTCGCGGCCTTGACGCCGCGCGCCCACGCCTCGTTGTCCTGGTCCTCGAATGCGGACCAGCGGACGCTGTTCTCGGCGAGACTCCCCAGCCCCGCGAGCCCGAGATTTTCCCAGCCCTGCAGCGCCTGCCAGAAGTCGTGGGACATGCCGGCGGTGCCGTGGCCCATCATGGCCGGGTTGTCGTTGCAGAGGCAGCAGCTGACGCCGCGAGCGAGCAGGGCGGGCAGGGTGTGGGCGGCGACGGAGCCGCAGAGGCGGAGGACCTCGTTGGAGACGGGGCACGACTCGACGAGCACGCGGCGGTCGCGCACCATGTCCACGAGCAGCGGGTGCTTGAACAGGCTATACCCGTGGCCCATGCGGCGGGTGCCGAGCAGGACGGCGTCGAAGAGGTTGCTGTCTGTGTCGTCACCGTCGCCGAGCGTCTCGCCGGCGTGGAAGAAGAAGGGCAGGTTGACGGACTCCTGGGCGCACTGCTTGCGGAACCAGAAGAGCTCGGGCAAGAGCGAGCGCAGCGGCCGCCCGGCGTTCTCGTAGCCGACCACGTCGTAGCCAAGTACGAGGGCCGGGTGGGCCAGCTTGGTGGTGATGCAGTGGTCCATGTCCTCGATGATGGGACGGGTGGCGAGGGAGCGCAGCGAGGTCCAGATGATGCCGATGCCCCAGAAGCCGCGGCCCTCGTCGGAGGCCCTGAAGCGCGAGACCTCCTCCTCGATGACTTGGAAGAAGTGCAGGTAGTCCTGCTCGGGGGTCTCGTGCCGGTCGCGGCAGTAGATGACGGGCCATGCGAATCTGGTGGGAAGAGGAGGGGGAAAGAAGAAGAAAAAAGTTAGAGATGGGTTGCGGTTGTTGGTGTGGGAGATTGATGTACCTCAGTTCCGCCCAGTACACGCCATCGGCCTTGAGCTGTCGCATGAGGCGGCGGAGGTACACTCTGACCATGGGCTCGTACGTCAGGATTGTGGCGGCAGCGACGAAGCAGTTCTGGAACTTGCTCCATATCGCGTCGATGCCCATATGCTGGTTCTTGGAGTCCTGCAGGGACAGCGTGCAGCGACCGGCCAGCCACTTTACGAATCCGTCGCGGCCGCCGTGGGGGAACTCATCGGCCATTTTAGTAAGCAGCAAGAATTTGTCCTTTTGGTAGTCCTCCGACCAGATCGATCCGTCGGTGCGCTCCTGCTTGCGGTATCCAAAGGTGAGGTACCCCGTGTCAAGAGCCTCTGTGCTCGACATGGGCCGGTCACCGGCCACGTGCATACCAGGCAGCTTGAGGAGCTCGCCGATGAGATACTCAAACTCCACCATGGATTCCATGTGAGCGTGCAGCAGCGAGCCCTTGGGCATGCGGCGCACAATCTTCCACAGGCGGGTGCCCTCGATGCGCTCACGCGCCATGAAGAACATCATGCCGGGGAAGACTTCCTCTGCAGGCGACGCCTTCTCCTCAGCTCCGGGACCCCATACCGTCTCGTTCTCCTGCTGGCGGATGCGCTCGACGATGCGGCAGGCCCGGCGAGCGATCGGGGAGAGGGACTGGCGGAAGGCGGCGTCGGAGCGCTTCGACTTCTCCTGGTCGATGAGGTTGGAGCGCCCGGTGAGGTACTGCCGGAGAAAGGGGTCGCTCAGCGAAGGGATCTCTTGCGAGATCTCCTCCCAGACGTCGTTGGGCATGGCCATGATGGCGGAACGGTCCGGATGTTCTGGGCCAGGGTCCTCCGTGCGCCGGTCTCCGAGTAGGTGGTGCGGAGCGGGGTGTGGACGGGCCAGGGTTTGATGGTAGGGCTACCCTGTTCGACTTTGCCTGAAGGAAAACCACCGAGGCAAGACGGGGCTCCGATCAGACCCTATAAGAAAACAGTACCTTCTTGTTGAGTATCCAACTCGGCGTGAGAAATCGCGTTCGCAAGCGCTTGATGGTTGTTGCTTGAACCGTGTTTGTGAAGAAGCTCGGCGTGAACCATGAATCTAGAAAGTGGCTGATGCTGTGGATGTGGCTGAAAGTGGCTGAGTTCAAGATGCTCTCCCAGCAGCTCCACTTCTTTGATTGAGGAATGAGGATAATCGTCAAGTTTATGCTCGAAATCGGAACGAGGAAGACATCCAGACAAGGTTTAGAGCCGACAATATACTGGCTACTAGTCCACTTTCACTCTATGACGGGCTTTACTTCTATTCGGGTATGTATGGCCTTGTCTGGGGTAATCTCCGAGCCTCTCTCAATGCTACAAAGACTCACCTCCTTCATTAATTTAGGTGTCCGGCGTACCCGTCGCCATGTGAATAATACTGAGTCGAATTGTTTGGCATCTTTGATATATATTCTCACAAAATGCCACAATCAATCCAAACCTAATGACGCGTGTCTCAACTCGCCCTCTCTGACACCATGCACGACTGCATCATCATCGGCGCTGGCTACTCTGGACTCTCTGCCGCCAACTCTCTCTCAGAGCAGGGCAAGTCTTTCCTCGTCCTCGAGGCACGCGACCGCGTTGGCGGCCGAGTGCTCACCCAGACACATCCTGACGGCAGCTATGAAGATTATGGAGGAACCTTTCTGGGCATCAAACAGGACACAGTCCTCGACATGATGGCCAAGTTTGGTCTGAAGACGTACGACGTCCAGCGCCAAGGCAAGAGTCTCTTGCGCTACAAGGGTCAATCGAAGACACACAGCCCAAACTCGGTGCCTCCACTGTCGTGGCTCAGTCTCATTGACGCGCACTTCATGGTTCGGAAGCTCGAGAGCCTGTCGGACCGGCTGAACCTGGAAGAGCCGTGGAAGTCACCCGATGCTGAGCAGCTAGACAACATCACTCTAGACGAGTGGCTGCGCTCAAAGATGTGGACAGAAGGCGGCCTTGCCCTCGCGCGAATGGCGTTTGACGCCACCATTGGTATCAATCTGTCTCAGATCAGCATCCTTCACGCAGCGTGGTACTGCAAATCTGCCGTGAGCTTCACGGCCATGACATCGATTGAGAACGGGGCGCAGATGAAGCTCATAGACGGCGGCGCACAGGCTCTCGCAAATGCGATCCATAAGAAACTCGGCGACGCTGTACAGCTAGGCGAGCCGGTCATTGCCATCCGCCAGGGCAGCAGTCACGTCGACGTGACCACCACCAAAGGCTCATACCAAGCCCGCCGCATCATCTTCGCAACGCCCCAGCACCAGATCCTCAAGGTCACCTTCGATCCGCCCCTGCCCCCGCAAAAGGTCAAGCTGCTGCACAAAATGCCCATGGGCGCGTACTGGAAGGTGACCGCCACCTACCCCACGCCGTTCTGGCGAGAGGCCGGTCTGCGCGGCGACGCCGCGTGCCCGGACGGCTACCTCGGCGCCATGATGGATGTGTCGCCGCTAGACGGCACCGGACGACTCATGGGCGTCATTGGCGGTACCAAGGCGGCCCAGTTTCTCGAGCTCGGCGAGCAGGAGCGCCGCGACACCGCGCTCGAAGAGATGGCCGCGTGCTTCGGCGACGACGTGCGGACGCCCACGAGGTTCTCCGTGCACACGATGATGGACGAGGCGTGGCTCGAGGGCTGTCCGGTCGCGATGCCGACCCCGGGCACGGTGACCACGCTGGGGTGGTGGCTACGGAGGCCCGTCGGCAGGCTTCACTGGGCCGGCACGGAGACGGCGACGGTGTGGTGCGGGTACATTGAGGGTGCGGTCAACTCTGGGCAGCGAGCTGCTAAAGAAGTCGTTGAAGCCCTTGCGGCAGAGTAGCTTTGACCTTCACGATTGTGGTGCTACAGGTCAATTCCGACCTCCGAAGGAAAACAAATGTACGGATGTGGAAAACACTGGAAGTCATGTCCTAGAATCAGAGAATGAACGGAATGCGTTCAGACTGAGACACCTAGGCATGGTAGCATCTTAGCTTTCATAGGTTTTGCACTCGCCGAAATTATGTCCCGTTAGGTTTTACTCCTGAGAGGCATAACTTTCGGACGAACTCCGAGGTCTGCACTTGAGCAGCTATAGTCTTTACAATTCGTACTATGGTGTCGCGTACATCTAATTGATTGAGACGATGGAGATGGACGAAAGGAGATTTTGGTTGACCGCAGCTTAGTTTATTACATGTTCGTACAGCGAGTTTTGACAAAAACAAGATGTGAGCTATACCGTGGGCCACAGTTTTATGCAACTTATGCTTGCTTACACCACGCGTGCCAGCATTGAGACAACAAATATCGTCGGGAAAAGCAAAACATCACCGTCCTCAGAGCTTAGACGGCGTCGTACCCACCTCCTCCGCGCCATACACGATAAGCGTATCCCTGCGCAGCTCAGGCGCCGTATCCAGCCTCTTGCGCCTCGCCCCGCTGCTGCTGTACTTTTCCTCCACGAAACGCTCGAAGACGTCCCGCGCCGCGGCGTCCCCGTCGCTCGCCGCGTCGACGCGCAGCAGCAGCGAGACGAGTAAGTCGCCGAGCGCCCACACCACGTCCCTCGCCTCGCCCATCAGATCCGCCTGCGCCGTGTCCACGATCTTGGCCCTGATCGCGTTCCACTCGCCGACCGCATCCCATCCCTCCGGCGACTCCGTGCCTCCGAACCCCGCCGCCTTGCCAACCACCTCGTCCAGCGCCTCGATGCAGGACCCTCCCGTCTTCGGGTGCTTCAGGGCGCGCACCGTGTCGGTGCTGAGCACGTCCGTCGTGCCCTCCCAGATGGGCAGCACGGCGACGTCGCGCAGCATCCGCGACACGTTGAGGTACTCCTGCTCCTCGTTGTCCATGTAGCCCACGCCGCCGAGGCACTCCATGCACGAGAAGACGAGCGCGACGCACGGCCGGCACACGTACGCCTTAGCCACCTGGCTGAGCAGGCGGATCAGCGGCGGCGCCAGCCGCGCCGACGGCGTGAGCGCCTCGAGCGCCGCCGCGGCGGCCCCGCCCGCGTCGCCGGGATGCTCGGACACGCCGAGGACGTACGCCGCGTAGACGCTGAGCAGCATCAGCCCGCGGTACTCGCACGCCATCCGGGCGAGCGTGCGCATGTGCAGCGGGCTGTGGGCGAGGCGCATGCGCGCGCCCCGCCCGGCGCCGACCTCGCGTACCCGCGCGTAGGCCCTGGCGACGGCGAGGCCGCGGCCGGCGTACGAGACGGCCGAGACGGCGGAGTAGATGCGCGTGATGGTCAGGACGCTGCTGATCTCCTGTATACCCCTGCCCGGCTCGCCGACCAGCCAGCCGCGCATACCATTGAGCTCGAGCTCCGCCGTGGGCAGCGACTGCGTGCCGAACTTGTGCTTGAGCCGAGAGATGCGCACGCCGTTGAGCTTCTCGCCGCCGCCCGGTACGGGGCGTCCGGCGAGGGTCCTCGCATCGGGGTCGTGGCGGCGCATTGGCGCGATGAAGGCGGACAGGCCCCGGTCGGGCGTGCGCGCCAGGAGTACCGTCATCTGGGAGTCTGTCGCCGAGGAGAACCACTTGAACCCGCTGATGCTCCAAGGGCCGAGCGGGATGTCACCCTGCCGCGACGCAAGGCCCGGCTCGGCGTCGTCCCGCGCGAGCGTGGCCACGGTCTCGGTCAGGGAGACGTCGCTGCCGCCCGTGCGCTCCGTCATCCACTGGCCCGACGTCCAGGCGACGTCCGGGTCGCGCGACGTGAGCCGGCGGTAGGCATCAGCGTAGACGCGGCGCTCGTCGGGCGTCAGCCTCGCGGAGAGCGCGGGCTGCGTGAGGTGGCGACGTAGCAGGCACGCCGCGCCGTCCTGCATGGCCGACGGGCATGTCACGACGGCGGAGGACGGCTGCCAGAGGTGCATGCGGAGAAACTGCAGCGGCCGCGAGAACCGGCCGTGCGGCGAGTCGTAGCCGGTGGCGACGATGCTTTTTTTCGTTCAATAAGTCTTGGAAGCTTGGCGGCTGCGGAGGAGATCAGGCGCTTCTTACCCTTTGGTGATGCCCATCTTCTGGAGCTCACGCCATCCTTCGCCGGTTACTAGCTCGCCGGCGTAGCGGCCAAAGGAAGAGCGGCCCGAGCCTTTAAGGTGCGGGAGGTTGCGGTACGCGTCCGAGACCCAGGCGAAGACCTGGTCGGACAGGACGTCGTCTCCCAGGGCTGCTACTTCGTCGTGCGCCTCGGCGGCCGCGCGCCTTGACAGGAACACTAAGAGACACGTCAGTCGCAATCCCGTTTCTTTTACGGCCCGAAGACGCCGAGCCAAGGAATGGCACGCGTACACTTGAAGCAGCGCCGATGGGATTCATCGTCGTAGAACTGATTTGGCAGCGTCGGCGGGGTCTGAAAGAAGCCCTTGTCGGCTCCCGAGGGCTCCATATCCACAACAGGGAGAAGCAATTTTTGATTGAAAGAAGACAAAGGAGATATCTCTGTGAGCAAGTTTCATCTGCCGAGTCCTGCGCCGAAGTGCCGCCTATGTCGACTGGCTCGTGATGTTAGTCCCCCTTCCCCGCGGAATTGACACCTTTCCTACCATTGCCTCGGCAGGTGGAGCTGCTGCTGCTCTCAAATCGCGGAACGATACCGCACATATATTATATTGCCATTAAGACTGTCGAGGCCTTCATATTCGTGTTACAGTCCTTTACAAGCTAGTGCAAGTCTTGATTTACACAGCTTTATGAATGCGAGCGCGTGCCGTTGGGTGTAGCCCGTAGTCGTGCGCCGCAGGCTCGCGACTAGGACGAGGCTTGCGCCGATACCCAGCTCAAGCCACGCCGGTCTTCTACGCAATACAAAACTGGGAGTCCCATTTGTAATGATTTGAAGCAAGTCACAGGGTGTAGGCAATTCATGAGATTTGTCGAGATACGGCGCGTGGCAGACGCGGCTTGAAAAGCCAAAATCTTGAAGAGTTTATATACTGTAGTAGTTGAGCCAAAATCATCAACCAGATGATCTGCCACAGTCGTCTAGGGGTCAGGACACTAGTTTGTGGAGTGTCGAGCACCGCAAACCACTGGAAACCGAGGTTCGAGTCCTCGCTGCGGCACTTAATCTTTTGTCCGTCAGGCTGAACTCCGCGAATCTTTTTGTTCGTGGAGTTCTTTTTGCGCCGCGAAAATTGTAGGTGCGGGATAACGGAGGTCGAGTTTCTTGATACGTAGATGTACTCTATCCTTGTGCTTTGTTGGCAGACGACAGGGGCCAAAGTCGACGGGCAGACACATTGACTACTGTAGCCTTCCGCATCCTGTGCTAGACACTGCGGAGTCAGGCTACTTCTATCGCTTACTTCTGACTTTTTAACTTTTCATCTAGTTATGCATAGTATTCCATAGAAATGCCCCTAAACAAGAAAAATCGATATTGTGGTAGCTCATCCCGGATCGTGCATTCATAGTCTGCCGCCACAAACCAAGACAGTCAGCACCAGCGGCCTCATGTAGCAAGCAGGCTCGCAAGTGTACGAGAAACTATGCACAAGCATCGACATGCTTGCGCCGATAATAAAGGGTTGAATTTAGAAAATAGCATGTAGAAGCAACAGTTTTCTCGGTTTAAAATCGCGTGGGCAGGCGGTAGGGCTCGCCAGAGTCTTCAGTCCTCGCATGTACCCTACAGCTGCAGGTCTCAGTTCGATGCATTACTGTCTCAATGCTCGTACGCCTTTTTCTCCACGTATAATATACTCCTTTGTATTGCGCTCAGTCAATGAAACGAGGGCCGCTGAACGTCGATTCTGCTTATTATGAGTGATATGTCACGTAGCCCCTCTGGGTCCAATACGTGCGTAGCCGCACCAAGCACGACACGTCCCTGCACGTCACACGACAGCTCTTTGCCAACGCCGTTCAGCCGCCACAACGGCGGGGGAAGTACAAGAATACAAGGTTGTCCCGGGACGTCAATGCTGATACTTCTGGTTCCACGCATATGAATGACCGGATACCTGAAAGCTATGAAAGTGACCAAGGCGAGGCTTGGATTCAGGAAGAGGCAGCCTGCCTCTCGAGGGCCTTCACGCCTCATTGCTGAGACGGTGAGATATATATCTATGTACACATAGAGCCTAGACCTGCGGGCGCATGCGACCCGTATGTCTCAGATGCAGAGCGGGATGTTGCAGGGTTTCGCCATTCTGGCCTTGTAGACTAAAAGGTTGTCAGCAGCGCGTGCATGGAACTTTTGTCTCTGTTTGAAGGGGAACCCCCCCATTTGTGCACATTAACCAATTGTTCACGACGCGCAGCAAGACAAAGACCATTGCGGACGCAACGCAAAACTGGCGATGCGGACAAGGTTGGTGGGGGGATGTTGTCTAGTTAATGACGGCATATGCACATCGGCCCATCTCGCATCCAACATTGTATAGTTCTATTGTGTGCTGTACGAATCCGGCATGTCGTGATTTCTTAGTTCCGTTCACAAATGGCGGCCGTCACCTTTTTGGGGAGGGGAGGGGGGTTTGGGATTCGTAGTTGATAATACCGAAAGAGGCGGGAAAGAAGGCGGCGCTGGCTCAGGTGACGAGAGGCTGCATTGACGTCGTGGCCGCTGGCGCCTAGAAGTGGGTAGGCTTCAGGAGGAGGAGGAAGGGTGGTCATGGGTACCGGGGTCGATGGCTGTCGGCGGCAGAACAGGCCACGTATCTTGACATTTTCGACGTTGTCATTTCGCCCAAGAATCAAGACAGACATACCACGGCACTTTCACATCTGCAGCACACTGTCAACCGGCCCAACGCAAAGAGAACGCAGAGGTGCGCAAGTTCCCCCTCCGTGGCCGAGATGGGGGAGTCATTTACAGCTACTCCCCATAATGCTACGGTATGTACGGTATGTACTTTGGCAGAGTGGTGGAGCCCCAAACTCGGTTGGCGATCAGATGCAAGTCCCAGCAGGATGCAGGGTTCAGGGTCAAATGCCCGATGGCTCATTGAGAGAACAACCGATGGAGAGAACACTGCGGATGACCAAAATGTGTGTGGTAGTCGAGCCGCTCCTCCAGAAACATCGCGAGGCGCAGGTCTCGTACATGTATTATCCTCCTAGGTCCCTGCCACACACACTTCTACACCGTTGTTTGCTCGGCTCGCCCAGTTGCTTTTTAGACTTGATCAAGGCCGTAGTCTCTCACCGCAACTGTTATGCCCTTAAAAAATGGTGGAGTGGAATCGAGACGGCGGCGGCAGGAAGGACGGGAATGTCGCCGCGCTCTCCCATACACTGCATCCCCCCCCATTTAACCCTTTGAGGCCCCCACCCATGTCACGAAAACTAGCGGAATCGAAACCATCTTGCAGCTTGCAGACATGGTGGTGTGGTGGCCGTCTACGGAGTACCTGGTGTGTACGTGCCGGATGTAGACGATGGCTTGACTCGCTGTCGCTGAACAACATGGGTGGGTGGCTTCTGAGTTGTCATCTACATGGTCCTATGACTCTATAAGCTATAATAGATGCCCAAAAAAAGTAGCGTAGAGGTGTTGTTCTGTATATTGTCCAATATTGTTGATTGGATCGACGACTGTCTACGCCTTCTGCTCTGGGGGCGCCGTCCGATGCTGCATGGCCAACGGCACTGTGTAGAGTGCAAGTCTGTAGCGACCCAACCGTTTCTGCGAGAGACGACTGAGCTCCACCGAATGCAACGGCATGTATAGTGTACATCGGGCGGCCAGAAAACCGCTTATCGCGGAGGAACTTGATGAGCAGCGGATTCCGCTGGGATAGCTGGAAGAGAGGAGGAGGTGCTTATGAGCTAGGCGGCGGACGTGATGCCCAACGGCCCCTTGGATACCGAAGTGTTCGGCAAGTGACGACACAGACCAGGAAGATGGTGCATACCATAGACGGATGGCAACCGTGGGCATGACGGGTTGGCCGGTTTACGATATCGCCTGAATGCGCCCCGTGGCATCCGCAGTACGGGACAACACGACCCCGAAAAGAAGGCGCCTTTACAATCTCACTACTGCAGGCGTACAGTGACAGCTAACCTTGGTAGAAATGCGGCAAAAAGAACAAGGCCGCACGCGGAGCGCTGGAGCGACCTCTGTCCTACCTACTAGTACTGCACTGTACGGCACTGTGCCTTTTGTTGGATGTCACCGGCGTCCAGCTCGCTACCGCTGCGCTCACCCCTCCCTGGGCGGCCCAGTGACTCGACCAAGCCTCCTCCAGCTCCAGCACCTTCCACTGCCATCTGGTACCTTCTTTTGTCGCACCCGGCATCCGGCATCCGGTACATGCTACTCGTGTTCAGCGCCGCGCTGCCCACCCACCCTGTCAAACATGGGCGCTGCAGTGACTCCTGCGTCTCATTCACCTTGGGCCTGGCCAGTCCTCTCTCGACTTATTATTAATGGCCCTGCCCAAGTCATACGCTCGGTAGACCGCCCGCCCGGCCGCTTTATCCTCTTCTTCTTTCGTATCCTTTTGCCATACCTCCCCCTCCTCAAAACTCTTTCCTCTTTTCAATTTCTATACACCTTCTTCCCAGTCCTTTTGCAAATAGTTCTGCCTCCATCATCGACATTTTCCGAGCATCCATCTCGCGTTCCGCGACTATTCGTGGCAAAGCCATCCACCCCAGCCGTCCTACTGCACACGACAGCGCTTAACTGCCTACCTACTAGCTGAACCGATTCCGGAGCCACGAGCAAAGCACCAACGGTCGACCTACATTACTACTATACCCAGCATATCAACCACCCTTCTTCTCCTCACGAACTCTCCGAGGATGGCGCCTAAGAAGATCCGCTGCAACGCAAAGGATTGCAGAGAGGCCGCGCAAAGGATCGTTGGTGACTGCGGCTTCTGCAACGGGCATTTCTGCGGCAAGCACCGCCTATTAGAGGACCACAAGTGCAGCGGTCTCGAAGACGTGAGTAGCACCCGGCCAGTTGTCGCGACCCCCAGTCGTATTTGCACTTGCTTGCCCGCACTGCTAGCGGGAGCGTCCACTTGGACCCTCAGCAGTGGCTCTGCAGTAAGCCATTCAAGTGGTTCCCTACGTCACCATTGTCATTTGCAATCTACGGTGTGAACCTTGGAACCAGATGGAAGACTTATTCGGGGACAAGGAAGACAAAAAAAAAAAACAAGAGCGGAAATGCTGACGTCGTTGATCAGTGTAAAAAGCAATCCCACGAGCGCAATGCTGCGCAGCTCGAGTCGGAGCGAACGCAAGTCATTCGTGGCGTCTAAACGGCCTCTACCGACCGGCCCAACAGGCCACCAGTTCGGAGAGCCAAGAGGGCTGTGCGCCCGGCGACCTGACTCTCCCGCTCAACGAAGATGGCACGACATTTAGCGATGGAGATATTTGATCATTTTGGTTGCACTTTAAGAGCACTTATTTTTTTTCTTGGGCTACTTTGCTTTTTTGGAGTGGCGTGCGTGGCGTGCGTGCTCTGTATATCTTGCTTGCAGGCCCTACCGCCTATGTATTTTATGGGAAGCTAGGCATTGACTGGGCGACCTGTGGCTTGCTGCCGCTGATTTTATTATTCGCGCCGACTGATGAAGTATCATTTGTGAATGTGATTCAGCACGTATATATATGCATGTAGTCGGGCTTGCTCATCAGCGTTGAGGTGACTGATGTTGAGAGACCAAGTTGTATACGCGATTTGGGGGTTACGTAATGCAGACATCGCGACAGTGACTGACCTTCGCAAGCGTTATTGGTTATGACTCGATATTGTGGCACACTTTGTCTGGAGCAACCAGCTGGCGTTCTCCGGTATGAACATGGAGGCACCAACCAAAACCTGTATGTACAGTAGAATGACATGGATGGCCGCCGAGTGCGCCGTGGTACTTGTCGGGTGCGCACACCAGCCAATCATATTGCCCCTTGGAACTCTACAATGAATTTGCCTGTGGTTGCAAGCAGCTGACTCGCGCAACCCTGTGCCGAGGACTACACTACGTGTGAGGTCGCAGCATGTATAGAGACACCACATAACTTAGCCATGTACCACCAAGCATTACGGAGAAAGCCCTTAAAAAAAAATCCGGTTGTGATATTCCACGGGA
Organism: Niveomyces coronatus; assembly: GCA_018831755.1. NCBI lineage: Eukaryota > Fungi > Ascomycota > Sordariomycetes > Hypocreales > Cordycipitaceae > Niveomyces > Niveomyces coronatus. Next base: position 808 of record JAFEME010000216.1, on the reverse strand, counting down.
AGAGGAATGCACTTTGACATTTTACGAGCGTCGGCCGAATGCATCATCATGTGAATGCAGCACCAAGAGCCTTTTTTTTTAGGTGAGTGTCAGATTGGCCTAAAACGGCGTCGCCGCGGATCGGATGTAGGGGAACTGCGCCGGCGCAGCAGTTACTAGGTACCTCCATAGGTATGGAGAGAATCATTAGAGGGTGTGAAGGGGGGGGGGGTATTCTTGATGGCAAAACATCCGGTGCGCGTTGCGTACAATTTAGGTAGATTCTGAATCCGTGAAACAAAAAAAGGGGTCTTCGGAAAGTCACTTTGCTACCGTAGTACATGGTGGGAGGACAAGATTGTGGCTGTAGAGACTGTCTGACGGGTGAATGATGGCTGGCGGCACGGGTGAGATGCGGGTGTCTATAAGTGATTACTGGGCACATACAATTTCAGATAAGAGAGATTAGTTAGTGACGGCCTAGACAAAAGTAAAAAAGAAAACTAGAGAAAAAAAAAAGGAGATAAAAAAAAGAACTGCAGGCAAATCAAAAACAGAAAAACAAACAAGTCAGTGGAAACCGGGCTATCAGTGACTCACTGTTGGTCGGACAAGTCGTCGCGGGAGGAGTAGTTATCGTCAGCCCGCTCTCGGCTGGGTAGAGCTTGTGGCTATTGCCGGGGAGGAGAGCTTTTCTTTTGGTTGCGGCTCCACACGATTCCGATATCGTGTTTTCCCTTGTTCGTTTTTTATTTAGCTTCCCTATCCTCTTTTTTATTATAGTTCTTTTTTTTTTTTTTTTTTTTTTTTTTTTTTTCTTTTTTTTTTC
>JAFEME010000215.1:0-45783 GCA_018831755.1 Niveomyces coronatus | reverse complement strand
GTTGTGGCTTGTGCGGGTGGCTGAGAGTTGGAAAGGGCGAGCCAATGCTTGTAGAATATACATAGTATACATAGATGACATGTGTTAAAAAAAAAAAACAGTAATGAGGAAGAGGGGAGTTCGACAAGGTTGACGAAAAATAAAAATAAAATAGACGGGCCCGTTTTTGAGAGGTGCACGAGAGATGGGGGCGGTGATCCTCGCCGGTACCACGTGAATAGAGAAAAACGACGGGAGAAAGAAAGAGGAGGGCACGTGCGAGGAGTGATGCAAAAAGGACCAGCTGATGGTTGGTGGTGGTGGTGCGCCTTGTGTCTAATGCGGAAGGATGCTGGAGAGAGGGAGATTTTGAGTGCGATGAAATGACGGCATCGGATTCTTTTTTTTTTTTTTCATGTAATAGTAGTGATGATAATAATGATTTGACCATATGCTATTGGAGAGGAGGAGAGATGCACAAGGGGAAACCGAGATATATGCATATGACTTGAATACAAAACGTGTTTCAATCGTCGCCATAAAACATGTCGAGAAAGAAAGGAAGCAAATCATGATGTAGAAACAATACCTAGACTACAAAAGAAAACACACACACATGCCATGCCAGAGTGTAAACCACACCATCCTCGTCATCATCATGCTCCCATCTTCTTGGCTCGGAACCCGACAAACGGGATACCGCTTCGCAGGCTCAGACTGCTCAGCACCACCGAAAGGCTCGAGAGCGCCATGGCCAGGCTCGCCCACACCGGGTCAAGCTTGATGTGGCCGCCGCCGCCTCCGGTCCGGACCGCGTACAGGCACCCCGCCGCAATCGGCAGCGCCACCAGGTTGTACACGACAGCCCACGCAAAGTTGGTCTTGATGCGCCAGAACACCGCCCGGCTGAGGTCCAGCAGCGTCAGCACCGCCGTGAGCTGCGACCGCGCCAGCACAAAGTCGGCGCTCGAGATGGCCACATCACTGCCCGATCCGATGGCGATGCCAATATCCGCCGTCGCCAGCGCCGGCGCGTCATTGATGCCGTCGCCTACCATGGCCACCATGGCGCGGCCGCTGCCGTCGCCCCCGGCCGTGGCCTGCAGGTACCGCACCTTGTCCGCCTTCTCCGAGGGCAGCACCTCGGCGAGCACCTGCTCCGCAGGGATCCCGATGCGCTGGGCCACAGCTCGGGCCGTCGTCAGGTTGTCTCCGGAAAGCATCCAAACGTGCGTGTCGCGCGCCTGCAAGGCTTTAATCACAGGGACGGCTTCCTCGCGGATGGGATCCGAGATGGCGAGGATACCGCCAAGATGCCACAGTGACGAACTCGACTGCTGAACAGCGACGAGCGCGACGGATTTGGCTTCAGACTTCCATTGGTCTAGCGTCGAACTCGTGTCGCTGGAAACATGTACCTTGAGGTCCTTCATCAATGCCTCGTTGCCGACCGCAATTCCGTGGTTGGTCGACTTGTCGGTGGCCTGAATACCTTTGCCGGGAATTTCCTCTACGGCATCCAGCACTGCCGACGTGCGGTCCTTTCCACAGAATGTCACAATGGCTCGGGCAATGGGATGTGTGCTGTTTTCCTCAACCGCCTTCAGTCCAGCGAGAAGAGTCGCTTCTGAGGCACCTTCAATCGGCCCTTCGGGCATGAGCCGCGAGTCAGTGATCTGGGGCTCGCCGCCTACCGTCAAGGTCCCCGTCTTGTCGAAAACGACGCAGTCGATCTTGCTTGCCTTCTCAAACGCCTCGCCGCCGCCCTTGACGAGAATGCCCTGGTTCGCCGCGATGCCACCGCCGACAAAGATCGCTGTCGGCGCGGCGAGACCGAGACCGCAGGGACACGCAACCACGAAGACGGCAATGGCAAACTGGAACGCAAACGCAATACGCCCGCCCGGTGTGCTTGTCTCTTCGTCGACGACTCGGCCCGTCTGCACAAGAGCCATCCAGACGATCCAGGTGACGATGGCAATGAGCGTGACGACGGGCACAAAATAAGCAGTCATGAGGTCAGCAATTTGCTCTACAGGCGCGCGCTTCGTTTGGCCCTCGCGAACAACCTCAACAATTTGGTCCAGCATCGATTTGCCCGATGTGCCCGTGACGCGTATCGTGATTGCAGAGCCCTTGTTCATAGTGCCGGCGTAAACCTCATCGCCAAGGCCCTTCTTGATGGGCCGTGACTCGCCAGTCAGGCTTGACTCGTCAAAGTTGGTCTCGCCGGTGAGAACGACACCGTCCGCCGCTGGAGATGATCCGTGCGGAACTCGGATGATGTCACCATGCTCGAGCTGATCGAGAGGAATCGACCCGGTCACATCGTCGCCCGCCTTGTCCTTCTCCACCAGGAGCGCCGTGGTGGGACGTAGCTTTCCGAGAGCCTCGACGGCGCTTCCAGTTTTGGATTTGCTGTAGGCCTCAATCAGGCGACCAGCGAGCAGGAACAGTGTCAAGAAGACGACCGAGTCAAAGTAGAAGCGGTCCGCCGGGACCGTCGCGTCGCGGTTCACGGCCGCTGCAATCATTTGCGCGACAGAGGAGAAGTAGGCAATTGTCGTTCCGAGGGAGATGAGAAGGTTCATGCTGCCAAATTTGTAAAAGCGCTGCGCCATAGAGGTACGGCTACCGCTCTTCCACATGGTCCAAACCTCCTTGACGGCGCGGGTGTGAAAGATGTCGGCACCGAAGAAGTAGACTGGTGTGGCCAGCGCGAAAAGCATGATTTCGAGACGACTGAGACCGGAAGTCCACGGTTGCATCAGGTAATGCTTGGTCGAATTAGAATCAGGCACAAGATTCATGTAAACGATGCCAAAGATGAGCGTGGGGACTGCAATAAGGAGGGCGAGAACCAAGCGCCACAGCAGTGCACGCTGGTGCTTGGAGCGGATAGCACGCGACCTCTCTTCCAAAGTCGGAGGGTGGTAAATCGAAGCTGTAAGGGAGGGGTCGGTAGCCTCGATTGCTTTGAGAATGTGCCGAATGGTAAAGGTGGGAGACGAGGGCGTGTAACGGACTTTTAAAATCGGCTTGCTAAGAGTCGGTGGTCTGAGCAACTCCATGTGCTTGGCGCCAAAGCTCTTCAGGGTTGTCTGAACCCTTTCGGGGCATCGAGGGCAAAAGATGCCGTCCACCCGGATTTCTACCTCGCGCGTGTCTGTTCGTCTGGTGTCCTCGCTGAGATCGCGGACCTTGTCCAGATTGGCATCGTATCCCAAGTCTTCAATGCCTTCGACAATATCACCTGCGCGATCTGGCTCGGTAAAGTCGACAACAGCGCTGTTGGCGACGAGGTTCACGACGACTCTCGAGATCCATGGCCTCTTTTCCATCTCTGTGGTGATGGTATTGGTGCAAACGGCGCACGTCATGCCACCGACCGAGAGCGTGGCCCGCCAGGGTCCAGCAGAAGATGCATCCTGCGACGTGACGACGCCGTTGAGCGCCGTCGGTGCCGGGGATATTTGCGTCTGAGTGGAAATGGGCGATTTCGGCAGCATCGAGTCGTCATGTGCCTCACCGGCGCGACAAGCTTCGCAGTGCTCAAGATGAGCCGTGCGCGCCGCCTCTGACGACTGCGCCTCCGCCAATGATGATGTTGACGCGGCTTTCGGCTTCCAAAGCCATGAAAAGACATCCAGTGCGCTGCCCGGCCGCGGCGCTACCAGGGCGGCACTGCCTTGGCCTTGCTCGCAGTCGATGGCAGCGGCGGCACTGCCATCAGACGAGTCGACCGCGCAGACCTCGTAACCAACATCCTCGAGCGTCTTTGCCATGTTCTCGACGAGTTTAGGGATGCCCGCTCGGTGCTCGACGGTCACGACCGAGGTGACGAGGTTCGGCGACACCCATTTTATCTGGTCGCCACCGTACGTCTCGGCGAGCAGGCTGCGAATGGCGGCGACACAAGACGGGCAGTGGAGGTTGCCAAGCAGGTAGGACGTGAGGGCGGTTTGAGACGGCGCCATGTCTCAGGGGACGAGAACGGGGGTCGGGGCGATGATTTTGGTGCAAGTTTGCTGCGTAGGCGAGAGTGGAAGGCAAATGTTTGCCGAGACGCCAAGGCACAAGGGAGAGGAGCCCGTTGCACAGGCGCGGACGGGTGCGGGCGTGTGAGGTTGTGCTGGTGTGCGTAATGGAATGTCTCTTGTGGGAAGCTGGCCTGCAAACGGGAAACGCTGAGAGCCGGTGACTTTAAGTGATGAGTGCCAATGCCGTGGCAGCGAAAAAAAAAGGGTGAGGTGGTTTCTTTTCTGACAGAGAGCAGAAGAGATGAATAGCGGGAAATGTCATGGTGAGAACCGGAAGCAAGAACGGGCTGATGTGCTTTTGTTGGCTTCTTTATATGCATTTCGGGGGCAGAGGTGAGGTGATTTCGCCTGGCGATTGATTATTATTGCCGGGCGGGAAGTCCCCCCGACGCTAAAACACGCACAAATCTCTCAAAATCGGTACGTACCTCCTCTCCCTCTCCTTGGCGCAGCCCACAGATACCCGACCGCCGCTGTACAATGTGACGTGTCCTAGACTCTGCTGATGCGCATGGAAATTACTCGACGATTCTGGTTTTCTTCATTTCCAATCTCGGCACGATATCATGTTTCCGCCCTTCATTGCCTCCTCTCCGTTGCATGCCGTACGCCAAACGTTCCACGGCCGGCACGCATGTACTTGTACAGTGCAGTACATGTCTCCGGCGATCTGGTGGGTTGCCAGATCTGAGAGAGCTGGCTGGTTCCTGACTACTAACTATGTGGCTTAGTAATATTCAGTCAAAGTCAATGACCAGTACCGACGACCCATCTTTATCAACCTAGTCGCCACTCCACTTTTACTGCGGCCAGACATGGCTGTCCTCCTTCGTCAGCAACTTCATCGTAATCCCCCTTGCATTCGGTTATACAATTGTCGTATAATTACTCGAACTATTTATATCATTCATTGCTTGGCCCGAGTTTGTATACCGCCGACTATCTTGATGTGTTTGTGCACAAATACACGATAGACGCACCGCATTGCTTCTTGGCCAAGATGGAGTTTGTGTTGCACTGTTGGCCGTTTGTACATGTGTATATATGTATATACAACGTCTGTGCAGCTACCCCGCCGCATCACCGCTTGTTCTCAAAGCTTGCCAGTCAGATCTGCGGTGCCTGCAAACACACACCGCTTCAGCGCTGAATTCAAGTCATCGTTGACAGGCAAGCCACCATGTAGATAAGCAAAACAACAATGGTTGTAGAAGGAGGGACGCTCTGCGTAGCCGAGCTCTTCGGTGTTACTGTTGCGGTGTATGCGCCCGTCAGAGCGGCCGTCGCCGTTCTGCTGGCTGCCGTGGTTGTCGTCGTCGGCGTCGCCGTCATCAGTGGCCAGTTTGCCGACGAGCTATACAGTACCCCGTTGATGACCACCCCATTCCCGCTGGCGGCTAGTTCTTGCGCGGCCTTGTCGCACGTATCCGGAAAGGCGCGTACATAACAGACAGTATCGGGCATGTCTGGCAGCTTGGCTCTGGTCGTCGAATTCGCCGGTCCCGAAGTGCTATACGAGCTGAGATCAACCACCTGCCCCGTCGAAACCGAATTACCAGCCAAAACACGGACGAAAATCTGAAAGGCGGTTTCCGGCTGATATGAGGGCACAGAATGGCCGGACTGGAAGACGCGGCTGAAAGAAAGATTGCCAAATTGCCGCACCTCCCCGCCGATGTATGAGCTGTTGACTATGATCGGTGAGTAGCCCGCAGCGGGAAACCCTGTCGAGTATCGCCCCCCCGCGACCTTGGCCACTTCGAGTGAGATGGCCTCACCGCCATACCAGTGGCAGATATAGTCTCTGTCACCATAAATGAGGCCGACGCGTATGCCTTTGTTGAGCAGCTCTGCGATGCGCGGCACGACTCTACCTCTGTAGAGGTCACCTGTCACACCAAAGGCGGAGTAAACACTGCTGCTGCTCATGGTATAGTTGATGGGCGATCCGATCGCCGAAAGGACCGAAGCTTGATTTAAGTAGTCGACGAATGAAGAAGGGGGGAAGGGGTCGGTTGACGGCGAAGCAAGATCGTATACGCTCCTGCCAGAGGATGAATACGGCACGTCCACGTCGTTGCACGCTGCAGAGGCTCTCTGGCAGGCCTGATTCACGCCGTCCAGACCTCCGCTGTCGTTGGGATCGAGCGATGCTGAGAGACTTTCACAGAGTCTCATCCTCTCGGCGCAGCCGCCAGAGGAGTTGAACTTGTCCGTGTAAAACCTTGCAGCCTCATCGCTATAGGCCTTGAAGCCATACGTGTTGGCAGTGGCGAATCTGGGCGATAGTGCTAGCTGAATCTCCTGATCAACGCAGCCATTTACGATGCCTAGCGAGGTAAGGTGCACCTGACGCGTCGAGTTCATGCTCGAGGGCGTCGTCTGCCGCAACTGGTTCTGTTGTTCCCAGATGTCCGCAAACACGGGGCCGTAGCGACCGCCATAACTCTCTGCAAATAAGCTAATGGAGACTGGACTTGGAGACGGGGGAAGGTATTGAGGAAAGGCGCCGAGGAAGCCCTGGAGCATGTGCCAGACGGCAAAGGCGGCTGTTTGAGTGGTGTTGGCGGTGAAGTGAGTGTCGGTAGAGCTAAAGGTGCCGTTGACAATGGACCATGGGTTCTTTGCGCTTTGATCGGCGCGAGCAGGAATATTGATTGTGGCATTGGGGAACATGGCAGTGCCATTGGAGGGGGTGTCGTATGAAAAGCCGACCTGGTTAGGCTGGTCGATGAAGATGATGTTTGAGCCGCGATCCCACCCCCATTCCCGAGCGACGGTATCATAGCGATTCAGGCCCTTTTCGACGACGGCACAGGGACCGCTTCCGGTGAAGAATCCGTACATGGAACTGGAGCCCGGGCCCCCATTGAGCCAAATTGTGAGCTTGTCCGTCTTTTCCCGGGCCTCGACGAACCAGAAGAAGAGGTTGGTGGGATAATCGCCAGGGACGCCCACCCAGCCAGTATACTGCTTTTGAGAGGCAAAAGCAGTGTTGCAAGCGCCGTGCGGTTCCTTGTAAGCAATGGTCACGTTGTGATTGCCCGGCGATCTGACGACGGTGAAGTTTCGGCTGTGATACTCTCGGTCAACAAACTGGGCAGCAGCGCTGGCAGCGAGCAGCATTCCAGCCACTAGGGACCACCACATGACTCCAGAGCCAGCGTGCTCGGAAGCGATGACTCTGCCGACGGTCGAGGAGCCCCCGTTTCACATTCGTGAAAATCGCCTGGATACACGATGCGCGACGCACGCGCACGCCTGCCGCCGATGGGCAGCCGCTCTCTTCACCGAGCGGCGAAGCTCCGGTCCAAAACACGCAGCGAGATTAAGCGATTGACATTGGTGACGAAGATTGGACCTGTGTAGGGTATGAAACCTGCTGAAGAATCGAGGATGCGAACGAGAGAGGGAATCGCTGCCGAAGTGAAGAAAGAATGGATGGAAGAGCACGGAAAAGTCAGATAGAGCATAAAGCGAGAGAATGAGGTATATCGTCTGCCGGCGCTATAGAGTGAGTGGTAGCGACGAAGGAAAAGCATTGCGCCTCCCTGGGATGCGACAGTGAAAAGCTTAGCGTACCGGGGTTGGCAGAGGTGGGCTGCCGCGCAAGCTCCCTCGGATTCTTGGCTGAGCCGGCCAACTCAGCCATGCGCCTGCCTTGTTGATGCAGGTACATGTCTGGTACAGTACCTTAGTACTATGCCAACTACATTAAGGTATGGCGTACACTGGGACAGTGAGGCGGCGGCTGTTACATTGAACGGCTCAAAAAAAAAACACGAAGTCAGCTCGTCCGTGAACGTGAGCCTTACGAATGTATTTTAGCTGGTTTTTGTTTTTCCAGATATATCTTCTACAAGTCGCAAAGCAGACGATACCCAAGCATGTACTGTGCGCTATGCACTAGGGAGGTACTGGAGGCATCGGTATCTGCCCGGGTACCTACAGTACAGTACCTAGTATGACTAAGGTTGCACCGCGGATCGCATTTTACTAGGCAGAAAAAGGCTTCTAGTCTTGGCAGTCTCTGTGCCTCTAATATAGTGCCTATAGCAGAGACCTCGTCGCGCGCGGGGGCGGAGTGCGCTTAGAAGAAAAAAAAATAAAAAAATAAGACGCAGCAAAGCAAAACACCAGCGAACGGGGCACGTTCTATCGATCCGCATGTGGACGGGCGATTTAGAAAAGTATACAGTATATATATATACATAAGTTTCATGCATTTTTGACGACAATGTAAGATGCCATCCGCCTCGTATAGGAATGATAATTTTTTTTTTTGGCTCTAGTATATGTTCCTCGATATAACTCCTTCTCTCCTTGGAAAGAAATCTGTGCTCCGCCGCCGTCTTACCGAGATTGGGTTGCAGGCCAAGCTTTCCAGCGCCACACGTCATTCGAGCTACTGCAGCCGCAACGCAACCGTGGGATTTATTACCTCGACGAGAACGCCGCAAAATCTTTAGGGGGCTGTTTTTCGCCAAGATGACACTGGACTCGTCACCGAGGTCGGCCACTGTCAAAAGAAGAGGAAGTTTTGAATGTGACGGCTCGCTCCCAGGCCTTCCCTGATATGGATATTCGCGTCATGATGATACAAGTAGGACAGACAGCCAACCGACCAGCCACCATGCCGTAGACCTCCGAATGCGCAGACGAGTGCAGCCGGACCATGCTCAGCCCTCGCGCCGGACGGCGAAAAAGTAGTTGCCCACCTTTTCGCTGCCGCGTACTTCCCGCCAGCCCACGCCCGGCACGTACACGACGCCCATGACCCGCGGCCTTCCCCAGCCCTTGCCCGCCAGGAAGCCCGCCAGCTCGTCCGCGCCGAGGTACTTGTTCCAGTCGTGCGTGCCCGGGGGCACAATCCGCAGCAGGTCCTCGGCGATGACGTTGGTCGTCAGCCAACTGAGCCACGTTCGTGCGATCGTGCTCATCACCAGCCACCCGCCGTCGGGCCGCACAAACGGCCGCACGCGGTCGAGGAACGCACCCGGGTCGTCGACGTGCTCAATCACCTCGAAGAGCGTCACCACGTCGAACGGGCCCTGCCCCGCCGCCGATGGCTCCGCGGGGACCTCGAGGCCCTCGATCGACGTTAGCCTGTACTCGAGCTTGCCGCGCAGGGCCGGGTCGCGGCGTGCGTGCGCCCTGGCCACCGAGAGGACCGACGGCGTGGGGTCGATGGCGGTGACGTGGCGGGTCGTCGGGAGCCGCGCGGCGCTCTCGGCAAAGATGCCGCCCCCGCAGCCAATATCCAGGTATCGCAGCCCCTTTGTCTCGAGCTCCTCCTTCTGCTGCTTCTGACCCTGTTGTTCTTGGTCGGCAGGAGCGGTAGCCTGGCCGGCGCTCGCCAGACAGGCGCGGATAAAGTCGTGGCGAAGAGGGTTCATGAGGTGCAGAAGCCGCGAGGAGCCGTGCGGCGACCACCAGTCGGCGGCGAGCGCGGTGAAGTGCTCGACCTCATCTGCGTTCACCGAAGAGAACTCGCTGTGCCATCTGCACTGTGTGGGAGTCGTATGTGGTGGCTGTGGGCGGGAGAGGAGGGACGGGGGCAAGATTTGGGAAGCCCGTCGCGTTTTTGCTGTGCTTGATAATACTTGTCGCCCGATACGAGATGTCGTTGCCGCCATCGAGACTGTCGACGGGCCCGGGAGTCCCAAGTATCTAAGACAAAGGCTGGTAGGATGCGCAGCGGAGACCGGAGCCCGTTTGTATTTCGTTGTCGTGATTGAATTGGACGGGACTTGGGAATTTGAGTACGTACCATACCTGGAGCTTTCTCACTACGTCCCCACTTTAGCGGATGGGTTCCGAGTCCACTCGCTGAACAGGACCCTGTCGAATAATCTGTGACGTCGCGATAAATCGAAGTTGCCGGCTGTGCTGGAAAGTTCTGAGAGGCATGAGTATAAAGACGGGATCATCTAGCCATCTGGAACAAGTCGGACTCGACTCTGTCAAGTGTGGCCGCAACCATTGTGATGAGAGCTGCTCCCTGATGCGGCCGAGGTGAGAAATACTTGTAACGGTACGGTTACTTTGATTAATCCTTCAGACGCGATGAGCGGCAGCCATCGTTTTGTCACAACATACAGACAGACTGACCTGCGCAGCATGTGTGATTCGAGGCGCGCAATCCAGCCATGGCAATGAGTCAAGACTAGCCGCGGCAACTGAATATTTGTGAAGTCTACTACCAAGGCGGGGGGCTTGAGATAGAGGGTCCGCCTCGGCTGCCGTCAGACCGTCGTCTTCTTAGCTCGGCCGGCTTTTCGGAGCTGACAATGCCATTACCAAGCTTAACAATCAGCCTTTATTAGTTGGTTGTAAACTCCATGCGCGGGACCGATTCTTATTTTTACCGTGATTAGCAAGCGATAGCGGAAACGGGTGACACGTACTGCTGTCGGATTTATCCTCTAGGCGTGTCGTATGTTGAAAAGGGTCGAGTGCTGGAACTACGAGGCCCTCATGGAGTAGGTAGGTACTATGTAGGTATATTCGGAAAGCAAAGGACAGCCTGCGTACAAGTACAGCATGTCATCAACTCTCCGGGGCCGAGCTGATTACCCGAGCAGCTCTGCAACAGCCTCGTCGCTACTGTAATGAATTCACTGCACTGTGGTGCATGCACCTATAGAAGGCCTGTAACAGGGGACGTCGACCTGCTGACATGTGCCGGCCGGCCTTTTCTATTGACTTCTAGCGCCTACTTGCCCTGTAAAAAGCCTGCAACGGGCGCCCTGTAGCCGTACTGCTAGTCACAACGCCCCGCCTGCCCGGCGCCGCCGAGTCACCTGCATGTTTCCTTTTCCCCTACAAAAAAAATTGGCTTGTCCTGCATCGACGCCGGAAGCAGCCATCATCACCATCTTGTTTCCCCTCCGGTCCGGCGCAACGCCCGCACGTCCCAACTCTCTCAAGCCCTCGTCTCCCAACCCTCGCCACGATACCTCTTACCAACCGGTCCATGTCCAAGTCACCTTTTTAAGAAATTCAAACCGCAGAACCTTTTCTCTCGAGCATTGTACGCATATCCGCGCATACACCACCAGAAATTCACCCCGCCAACTGCAAGTCCACCACCGCCAACCTCGAGAAAAAAGTCCGAATCTCCAATTCCGGACCCTTGAACGGACCCTTGACACCTCTCTCTCTCTCTCTCTCTCTCTCTCTCTCTCTTCCCGACAAATAGAAAACCTCCTCTCGACCTCATCACTATCCTCGGAGACGCCCCCCGTCATCGACCTACATACCGATTCAAACACACTATACGAAAAAAAAAAAAAAATGCCATCCTCCATCATTGACGCCGACCAATTCGACAGTATTCCCTCTTGTGTCGAATCCTTTCGTACGTTTTATGCCCGCCCCCTCCCCCGTCTCCAAACCTCTAACACTCCCTAGGCAATGGCGAGTTCCTCCTCGTCCTCGACGACCCCGGCCGCGAAAACGAAGGCGATCTCATCATCGCCGCCCGCCACGTCACCACCGAGCAGATGGGCTGGATGATCCGGCACTCGTCCGGCTACGTCTGCGTGCCCATGCCCGCCTCGCGCGCCACCCTCCTCGAGCTCCCGTCCATGATCCCCCCGGGCGCCAACCAGGACCCGCGCGGCACCGCCTACACCGTCTCCGTCGACGCCGAGCACCCGACCACCACCACCGGCATCAGCGCCCACGACCGCGCCCTCGCCTGCCGCGTGCTCGCCGACCCCGCCGCCGCGCCCGCCTCGCTGCGCCGCCCGGGCCACGTGCTGCCCCTGCGCGCCGTCGCCGGCGGCGTCCGCGCCCGCAACGGCCACACCGAGGCCGCCACCGAGCTCTGCCGCCTCGCCGGCATCGCACCACCCGTCGCCGCCATCTGCGAGCTCGTCGACGACGACGTCTCCGGCGAGGTGCCCGGCCGCGCGGAGCTGGTCGGCGCCCGTATGATGAGGGGCGACGGCTGCGTGCGCTTCGCGAGGAAGTGGAATATCAAGATATGCACCATTGCGGACCTGGTCGCGTACGTGGAGAAGACGGAGGGGAAGCTGCCGGTCAATGGAGCCGATTTGCAAAATTGAAAGTTGATCAAACCATTATAGAAAGAAAGAAAAAAGAAAAAAAATAAAAGAAAGAAACCAAGAATGAGGCTCAAGGTTAGCTAATGATGGATAATGAGTGATATGGAGGTTCAATTGGATATTACGGGAGCTATTTAGATGATAGAAACGACGCGCTGGTTTATCCTGTTACCGAATGTGTGCATCAGTGACGTTCTGCTTATGGGATGCTATTGCAGGTGTCTTCAAGACGATAGCCCATATGACGTTCTCGTCACCAGCACTGGGCGTCGCGAACTACCAAAGACGAGGTCAGAGCAGTGTGGCCTGACTCTTTTGCTATATAAGCTACGAATCACATGTGTAGCAACAAGCGAGCTTTTGCTTAATGTGCAAAAGAAAACTTCGTTTTCTCAACTGAAACACCGTCTATCAAAATCAGGGCTTGACCAAAATCAGCCGTAGCCACCATCCATCGCCTAGAACAAAGCATCCAACCGTAAAACATGCATCTAATAAGGGGTATCATTTCGGTTCGTTCAGACATGCCTCCCGCTTTCACTCGAATCAAGCCATGAAATCATCTTCAATGCTCACACTGGTGGCTATCGCGTGGTCCTGTTCCACGCTCAGCTCCTGCATCCCTCCCACCAGCGCTTCCGTCTCCTCCACCACCCGCGGTCGATTTGAGCGCACTTTGACCTTGACCTCGCCGCCCACGCCGTCGATTCTCATGGTCGACACGGCCGAGCCGCCAGGTCCGGGCTTTAGATTTGGCTCTGGCGTCAGGCGGTTCAGCTCTCGCACGAAATTGCTGGCTTCCATGCAGCCGTCGAGCAGCCATTTGAGACAGATGGTGACGCGCTCTCTGGCAAATGGATTGTTGTCGTCATATACGGTGCTGCTCAAAAGAGGGGCGATGCCGTTGTATCGCAGCATCTGCACCTGAGCCTCTGGGTTGCCCGGACCATGCCCGTCGATCGGTTGGAGCAGTGTCGCGATGATGGTCAGGATCCGACCCTTGATGTTTGTCCATGCATACTTGTGTGCCGGCTCCTGTAGGGCCACCGTAGGCGAGCCGGCGGGATAGGGCTCCGCTCCCGTCGCGTAGGGCCTCTCAACCATAGTGTCGCCCCCTGCATTTGATTGCGGAGCATGAACGAGGGGCTTCTTGGGGACAGCCGCGTCTACGCCGCTGAGAATGGTGATGAAGTCATAAATGGCTTCCCATTCAATAAGTTTGACACGCATCTCGGGCATCTCGGCAACGAGTTGCAGGAATTCGAGGTACTGAGAAAGACCCTCCTTAGCGCGGTCCATGTCCCATACATCAACCGGAAACTCTGAAGCGTCGCATTTGTTCTCGCGAATTTGGGTCTGCAAATGCATCAACGCAGCGCATTCGGGGACGATGCGAATGCGGAAAGAGCTAAAGAAGAAGTGGATGAGCTTCAGATCTCTCAGGCTGTCCCCTGCCTCCGCGCCTGGCGGGGGAGTGCTTCCACGAGCGCTGAGAGTGTAATTGATGAGGCGCAGCAGCACTGTCTGCGCGGGGGAGATTATGTCTTTTGAAAGACGTAGAGAGTTCCAGGCATAAGGAATGAGTGCATTGCGGTGAATGGCCTCGATGAATTGTGTGGTGACTTGAAAAATGAGACTCTCTTCCTCCTTGTCCCAGACGGCGATGAAGATGAGAAGCTCTCGCAGCAGACTCTTGCCACAGTCTAGAGCTAGGAGCATCCGGCAGCGGGTGCGTTGCAAGTTTTCAGCCGGGTGCGTAGCTCCCGACCCGGAGCCGTCGTATATGCATGCTTTTATGATCATGTGCAAGGCCTCGATCTGCTTCGGATCCAGAATATTGGGCACTTCTGTCAGTGGACCGGTTAACGAACCATCTCCGTAAGAGTCGTCGTCCCCCTCATCGTCATCTAGCATATCATCAACATAATCATGCGAATAGCCGGGCCCATGATGATGACAGTGATGATGGTGATGATGGTGGCAGTCGGGTTCATCATCGTCTTGATCCTGATCGTGGACGTGGTCTTGTTCATGAGTGTGGTCGTGGTCGTGCCCGTGGAAGCACCCTTGATCGTGCTCATGGCTGTGCTCATGCTCGTGTTGCTGCTGCTGGTGATTGTGCTCATTCTCATTTTCGTGGCAGTGGCAGTGATCATGTTCCGGCTCCTGCTCCTCCGACTCATAGTCATCGTGATGGCAGCGATGGCACTTGGGACAGTGATCATGCTCCGAGACGTCATCTTCTCCACTGTCGGGCAACAGAGAGTTGTCATCGCGGTAGGAGTGCGAGTATCGGTGTATGAGATTTGTTTTGCAGTGCTCGGTTCGGGTCTGTGCCGACTCGACAGTCGGCATGCTGACAATCCAGTCTTCGTAGTTGGGATCACGCGATTTCAACCACCAGGTATCAATCTCTCTCGAGACCCTTCCGTACACGCGGTCCTGTTCGAATTTGACGCACTCATCTTCCTTCCAGGCCGGGTTGAGCTTTTCGTCGGCTGCATCGCCGTTGCTCAGTGCGCTGAGGGACCTCTCCGGAAGCCAGTTCCATGCGAGAGGGCGGACAGGCGCAAGATTTCCCGGAGGCTTGTCCGCGTAATTCTGGGCATAACTTCGCAGCAGTGCACGTGCCGTATCGCACATTCTAGAATTGCGATCGAGCCAATGCTGGACTTGTTGCTTAGCCACTTCAGGACGGAAACCGGAACAGTCGGTAACAGAGTCGTCATGAGTTGTGAGGGCACCGTCATCGTCGAATAAAACATCGAACCAAAAGGACATTTTGTTGCGGTCGTGCTTTGCCGTCCAGTTGTGGGACTGCTGCAAGGAAGTCACGAGCAGTTTCTTGTCTGGCATGTATGAGCAGATTGATGGAGACTTGCGAACCTTGCGTACTCACATAGTTCGATGATTTCGCATAGCTTCTGCCTGTGCGATTCGTCGAGAATTTCGCCGTCGAAGCCTTTGCTGGTAACATTGACACAGAGGATGATCGTCTGATATACCATCTGGTCAAAGTGGACGGCCGCGCAGATATCCTGAGGAACTTGAGGCTCCGCATTCACGAGCAAGTTTCTAGATATGTGCATGAGCTTGGTCAGGATGGTCAGGTCTTCCTTGATGCTCGCGTGGTTCATGACAATCAGAGCGGTGCTCTCGTGCGGACTGACGGCCTTTTCGGGATCGGTGAGGTTGGACAGCGGGCCGACAGAGCGAGCCGTTAAGGTGGGAATGGAGGCGGCAAGGATCCTGGTGAGCCATATCCAGATCTCGACGTTGCGCGAAAGCGTCTCTCTATACAATGAGGAATTAGGACGCGCCTTGCAGGACCGGGCGGGAGGAGGGCCATGACAACCGCACTGACCGGACTTTTCGGAGCGTATGCGTCTTTTCCAGCGTCTTCGCGATCATGCTCGTGACTTTGGCGGTCGTCTTGGGACCCATGGGCGGCGACTGGGTGAAGTGGCCCTCGAGGCATATCAGGACGGCGGAAAAGCAGCGCTCCTCGATGGACTCGCCGTTGCCCTCGGCGCCGATGTCGACATCGAGAACGGCATCGGCGCCGGCGCCAGTCTTGGTGGCTGCATGCTGTTGATTGGCCATTCTATGGATCATGCAGACATTCGGCAGCGTGCAGCTGGAGACACGAAGGACGGCAAGACGCGCAGGGTCGAGTCGGGTTGGATCGGTGAGAGTTGAGGTGGCTGGAAATTTCAGGACAAGTTACACCCCATAAAGAGGGAACAAAAAGTTGGCGGGCCGTGACAAAGTTTATACATGATTTAAGCTGGGAAGTGCGGGGACTCCTTCGGTACCGGCAGGTACCTTATACCAGGGTCGGTCCTAGTCCTAGAAGTGGGCGACGGTTTGTCAGCGACTCGGCACAATTCATCCTGTTGCCATCAATCATCGGCCAGGCGCGCTGAGAAAAAGCCTCCAGGCACAGATATACCTTGCGGATATGGGATATACAGTAGCGAGTCGCTATAGCCCTCGAATTTTCAGCCTTCTGACAGGATGCGTTTCGTCCATCAGAGGGTTCGTTTGCACCAATCGCGTAAGAAGCTACCGTAAAGCCTTGTCGCTGCTATGGGACTCACACGTCCAGCAAGATTTAAATACGAGACAATCGTAAAAACTACCATGACATATTGCCCTCGTCCACCTCGGCATTCAATGGCCGACTGCTGCCCTCCAATCAGCCCAGCACGGCCATGTTGTTACTGGTACCGCTCCCTATGACGTGCTGTGCTAACAAAAAAAAAAAATGCCCCTCATCCATTGTCTTTGCTCGATGGCGGGGTCAAGCTTGTTTTTTTTTATCCGGTCGAGTGAGGGCTTCGCTCAGGTCCCGGCCCCGGCTCTTCGGCAACATCATCGGTGATCTGATTTTGTATATTGCTAGCGAAATCTCTGGATCGCTGATCGACTCACGATACAAAGGCCTCTACTTACGCGCCAGCCTCTTCTCGCGCCGCCACACGCAAGCACAATGGCCGACCTCCCGACCACCTTTGACAGTCAGTCCACCCACCCATCTCCGCAACCCCATCCCATTTTGCCACTCTGCGCAGACCAGACCGATTTCGAGCAGCCCGCTGACGATCCGACTGCTCGCCCTCCTACAAAGAGCCTGTGCACATTGCCGTCATCGGCGGCACAGGTCTCGGCCAGCTCGAGGGCTACTCGCCCGTCGCCGCCGTCAACCCCGAGACGCCCTGGGGCCGGCCCGCGTCGCCCATCCACATCCTCTCCCACGGCGACATCCACGTCGCCTTCCTCGCGCGCCATGGCCTGAGCCACCAGTTCGCGCCCCACGAGGTCCCCAACCGCGCCAACATCGCCGCCCTGCGCAGCATCGGCGTCCGCAGCATCGTCGCCTTCTCCGCCGTCGGTTCGCTGCGGGAGGAGATCAAGCCGATGGACTTTGTCCTGCCCGACCAGGCCATTGACCGGACAAAGGGCATCCGCCCGTTCACGTTCTTCGAGGGCGGCGTTGTCGGGCACGTGGGCTTCGCCGACCCGTTTGACCAGAAGCTGGCCAGTGTCGTCAAGACGTGCGCCGCCTCGATGGAGGGCGACGGCGTCGTCTTACACGACAAGGGCACACTCATCTGCATGGGTAAGGGCATCTGCATATGGAAATCCCTCTAATGTCTCAGTAACCCCCCGACGAATATCAGACTGTATCCCTTCTTCAATTTTTGACCTCCGCTGCTTCAATCAGATATACTAACGAATATCTTGCAGAGGGCCCCCAATTTTCCACGCGTGCCGAGTCTCACATGTACCGCTCATGGGGCGGCTCCGTCATCAACATGTCCACCCTCCCCGAAGCCAAGCTCGCCCGCGAGGCGGAGATTTCGTACCAAGTCATCTGCATGGCCACAGACTACGACTGCTGGCGCTCGACCGAGGACGTCAATGTCGAGATGGTCATCAAGTACATGCAGGCCAACAGCAAGAATGCCAAGCGCCTTGTCAGCGCCGTGCTCGATCAGCTCTCGAAGCCGGAGCACAGCGAGCTGGCCACGGCTGCTCATTGGAAGGGATCGGTCGAGGGTGCGGTCAAGTTCATGACCAAGCCTGCAGGACGCGGCGCGGAGGCCGTGAAGAAAGTCGAATACCTGTTTCCAGGATTCTGGGAGTCATAGACAAGTGGAAATAGCACCAGTTATAGAGCAATTTAGAAATTTGTACGGATTTTCGCGAGGCTGGCGTGTATCACATAACACTTTATTCAGTAACTCGAAGCCACGTTTTAAAGTCAGCCCATATCAGTCATGAATGGTCAGGAAAAGTTGGACGACAGCCACATGTCCTCAATATGTCACGTTTAGGCGGACACGGCCTCACCTTCGGCGAGTGGCTTTGAAGAAACGACCCTCACAAAGTTCGTAGCATGTACATATCAATTCTCCCGTCTTGCACCAGGGCATACGCAACGATGACGCCGCAAAAAAAAAAAAAATAAAGTCTCTCATCGTAACCGCTCGAACGTCAGCAGCAGCACCACCACCAGTGCGTCTACATGCCATCTCTTCGTATCCTCTCGGACCGGTGAGGTGCACAGAGCATATCCAGCGACGTAGCAACCTGCCACTCAACCGCGACGGGGGGAGGGGGCGGTTGAGACCATGCCCGTAAAGCCAGGTTTTTGTCTCTGCTGTCCGAGATTTTGGAACCCATACCAGCAAATGATGCAAACACTGTTTCCTTCGCGTTCCGATCCATTCGCTCCTCCAGTTCTTCTCTGCATCTCTACGTTCTCGTTCATTCTCGGTGACATAATAGGCAGGGTCGCGAACATGACCAGTC
The DNA here is from genome assembly GCA_018831755.1 of Niveomyces coronatus. Classification (NCBI taxonomy): domain Eukaryota; kingdom Fungi; phylum Ascomycota; class Sordariomycetes; order Hypocreales; family Cordycipitaceae; genus Niveomyces; species Niveomyces coronatus. Next base: position 27,374 of record JAFEME010000215.1, on the reverse strand, counting down.
ATTTGCGCTGAGCAGTGGCGACGCTGCATGCAACAGAAGTCCGTGGATGAGAGTCATCACTTGATATTCTTTATTTTTTGAAAAAAAAAAAAAAAAAACACAACCTTACGTGAGAAGAGTATTTCATCCCTTCTTTTTTTTATAAAGGTTTTAGAAAGCTGAAAGTTATAACCGATGCAGAACTCGTCAGTCATGACGTCAGCTAGACGCCCTTCTACCACTTCTTTTTTTTTTTTTAAAGTATCACTAGAAAAGGGAGGGGAGGGGGTAGGATAGAATCATTGATGAGCCTGTCAAGGGTCGAGGTCAGATTTTTTTTTCTGCTACTTTCCGATTCTGCAGTCAATGTTGCAATGCGCCAAAAAAAAGTTGACTGCGGCCAGGGATGGTGCAGGCAGCGCAAGTGACATATCAGACCAGCCACAGTGGCGTTGCCTCTTTTGATGTTGCATTTCCGTATGTGTCTCGACTTGGTTCGATGACTTTTTTTCCTCTTCTATTCTGTTCTTTCATCTCTTGTTGGATGAGCCATGCAGCATCACATCATTAGATCGAGACCTGTTTTTCTTTTGCGAATTCTGAAGTTGCAGAACTGTTGTTTGTCTGCACGTGACAGCCTGTCTACCTTGTATGCTTCACAGTAGCATCGTATTTCTGCTAGTCCTGCACCGCCATGCACCTGGTTCTGAATTTCCCGTTGTGATGGATGCAAGCCACATTTGTCTTATCGAGCTGACTTTTTTTGCCCCGCACTTGACCGAACGCCGTGAAGGCCCAGGGCCCGTCTTAACCTTCCTTTCTTTCTTTTGATGATCAGTAACATCTCAGCAAATTCCTTCTTTTCGGGCAACGTCCTCCACTATGAGGGCATGTGAAGGCAGAAGCTGAGCCAAGAAAATAGACTACTAGACTGGACAACTGCTTCGCCGTCGGGAAAAGTAGCCATACTCGGTAAAGCGGCAGTAGTCGATCTCCGACTTGTAAGCAATGCCGGTTTTGGTCGACCAACAGCCAATTCGACATTTGACAAGTTTCGTATTCTTTTTTTTTTTTTATAATATTCATCTCTCTTCCTTGGGCAAAGGACTGGTTACACAACAGCCATATATTGCCAGACCGCCAGGTACGCCAATGCAATGTCGTTCTACTCTCGCACCACCCACCTTTTGCTTCCCCTTTTGACATTTTATCCAAAGGCGGGATAGGACGCCTTGAGAGCGCATGGCGCGCCGTTTGAGACAAGACCTTAGCTAGAGGTAGTAGGCCCTCCCCACACCCCGCAGCTGCCACGCCTCTACTGACCCGCTAAGAAGCCGTTGCATTTTCGTCCTGTGTGGCCCCCCCCCCATCCCCCTGCCTGAGCGTCCAGGCTATGGTAGTGGACTATAACTGTTGGTATAGCAGGTATACTACCCAGTGTACAGTATGTATGTACATAGGTATGCTATAAGCACAGTGCCAGGTACGTCCGGTACTAAGGCCCTCCTCTCTCCTCTCTCCACTCCCCTCCCATCCATCGTGGGAACCATGCCGAGACCTGCCTCTCCATTCAAGCCACCACATGGGGGCGGCGTTCTTATTTCTGTAGGAATACCGTCACTAGCGGAACGACCTGTCAATTCTCAATTTCTTGACCTTTGATTCTCGGCGGTGCGAGATCAGGTGAGTGGTCAGCACGCCAAGCAACGCGAGTCATTCGAAAACTGAGTTGCTGTCCTCTTTTCTTTTTTTGTACGCGAATAGACGTTTGAATTTTTTCCTCCTCGTTCTTGGACGAGCTAAACATGAGCGTCGAGAGGTGTTGCTTCGATCTTTGCTACTTCGTGTTGGCACGAAGTGAGGTCCAAAATAGAATCATTCCCGAGGCCCGTTTGACCCAACGGCGCCACAAGAAAACAGGGTGCCGTACATGACCCGCCTACATCAGCTGGTTATGCTCGTCTCACTGTCAATTCTCCACTCGAATCTTCAGCATCGATTGACCCGCCGACGTTGACCTGTCTCGGCGAAAGCTTCTTCCCGATATCACATGCGTGTGGGGAGAGGAAGGAGAGGGGCGGTTTCGAGGCGTGCAGCCTGCAGCCCCCGACTGGGTCCGTCCAATTACGCGATGTTGCAGCAAGCCCCAAAATTCACAGCGTGAGCTGCTTCGAAATCAAGACGAGGGGCCGCGACGATACACCATCATCTCTTGACGCCGTGTGATTCGTTGGGGCCATTCACAACAGTCTCGATGCATCCTGCTCAAGCGGTCATCGAGTCGTGTACGCGTGTTGACCTTTGCTTTTTCCCGTTCTTGCCGGGCTCGTTAGTTGCGGCGACGCCACTATGTACTATTGTCTCGGGCATTTTTGACGGGGCGTCGGACCAGGCTCGTTACTCGACGAAACTTGTTTGCATAACGATATCGATGAAAGCTTGACGCTGAGCTAGGAGGACCAGGAAAAAAGAAAAAGCACCCCCATGGATCTAGAAAAGTCGCGACCGTTACACTGTCGACTGGTCGTATTTCATAGTCCGGGATTAGCTATACTAGACGAAATGGTGGTTCCATTTCTACCCCCGCCGTTAACGTGGTGAGTAACATGGATTCACTTACTGTACATACATGCATGGCCCTTGGCTGTTGTCGCTCTTGAAACCTGTGTAACAAGTGAGTGATGCAGAAAGACGACAAAGTCTCGAGTATAAAGCAAATCTCGCCTGTCGTAGAAACAGTGACGTAAAGGTGAAAAGGCATAAAGAAGAGAAAACATTAAACAAGAAAACAAGAGTTAAAAAAAAAGAGAGAGAAAACGTACCACCAGCTGGCTGCGGTATGCATGCTGAAGGCATGCAATTAGCCGGTAATTGTAGGCTGGACGGAGCCTTCATTAGAGTTACGCTGACCTCTCAAGACGAGCTCTTTGGCAAAGTGAGACTCATGTTAGTAGATCATGTGAGAGGACCTCCTAATCAAAATGAGGAAAAAGATGTCGAGAGCGTCATACAAGCCTCGTCGTAAGCTCCTCCGAGTCTGTCCCGCGAGCAGTCGGTCACCATCCCTACCTGGATGCACCGAGCCGGGCCGAGATAGAGGGTGTGCACAAGGAGAATTAAGACGCGCCGCCGCGTCGCCTGGACAGTCTAGGACCGGCGACTGGCCTGATTCAGAGATGGGGGACATCAGGGTATGTACTAATGTAGTATGTACCTACTAATGTTCTGTACAACGCACGTTCCCCCAACGCTATATCCTGATGATTACGACGCGTCAATCCCGGCCTTTTGATGTTGAGTGTTATTTTTCTCAGTCGCTCTTGCTTTTCGGTCTGTGTGTAGTTCGAAATGATATCGGTGTGGGCATGTGGTTGGTGAAGCACCGTGGCTTCATGTGAGAGAAAGGGACACGCCCTCCCCATCAATTCGCGACAGGGGGGAGAAGGGAGGGAGGGATGGGGGGTGCAGCATAGCCATGCGGAGAGGCACAAAGGGCTGCACAACCATCATCGGGACCCTCCAGTAGGCGCGGGAAAAGGAAGAGCCACAGTTATGCATTCGCCCATGCGCGATGCTACCGAGACTAGGGACGAACCCCAAGCCGAGACCGGCCTAGGACGTGAGGGGCAAAAGATTTTAATGATTTTGTGCCAGAAAGAAAAAAAAAAAGGCAGAAGATCTCGATTTTTCAGTGTCACGTCACCGTGTCTTGGCCTGACGAGCCGAGTGCGACAATGCAAGGGTGCTTCTAAGAAATGAATAAATAATAAAAACAACTTCATCATCCGTTTCATTCTTGTTTTCTCCTCTTATCAAAGCGCTCTTTTCTATCTCTTTGTCTCCTGAGAAGTACACGTTTCACTCGACTCACCTCCTTCCTGCAGCAGTCGGTGAATCAAAATGTACAACAACGAGTAGAAAGCAATTGCCGCGCCGGTCTCGCAGGCAAGGGCAACGTCGGCTGAAGAAAAAAAAAAGCAGAATAATCAATCTGAGCAGGCGGCGAAACCATGCATAGGTGGCCCGTCCACTTGTACTGGCTGACTCGAATTGATAGGGGGAAAAAAGGAAAAAAAAAAAAAAAACTTTACAGTTGTGCATTTGTTATACTCCAATACGCCACACACCACCACAAGATATGCAAGCTCTCGTGTGTGCGTAGGCTGGCGTGGCTTGCATATTTCATCATCATAGAACCATCACGCCCTCCATCGCTGGTGGTTGCATTTCAGCTCTCCTTCTACCAACTCTGCGTCTCTTTTCCGTTGTTTGATATTTTACTTTCGTACGCCAGCGTGATGCGACCAGCGCAGGTGCCACTGTTAAGCATCCCTCCCCACCCCCGTCCCCGTGCCCTCTCCCTGCGTACTGCACGACTCGTCTCACTGGCATGTTGATTTGCTGCGTGCGCAAGTGCTGTGGTTGCTTCGATCAAGCCTTACGGGCTTATGCAGAGGCATGTACCGCAGGACGATCTACCTAGTAGGACTGGCACGCTTGCTCCTTCAACCTGCCGCCGGGCCCGAGGAGAACGTGCGTATGCGTTTAATTTACGACGTGCTTTCTTATCATTGCCTCCATATTTTATTTCCGCGGCTTCATTGTTTCTTCCTTATGGTCAGTCATTATTTCAAATTACCTCTAGCCAGCCAGGACGAGACTTAAAAAAGCTACCCGATTCGTGGCGTTTCATCTAAATGAAGACCAACACCTCAATATTGATCAGACTTGAGCTACGGTATACAAGTCAGATACTGGGCTAATGACATTTACGACTCCCTTCGAGTAATTTCTTGAGAGAATTATTCCACTTCAAAAAGGGATTTTACCTTCTTCTTCTTTCATTTATCCAGACAGACAGCAAAAACGACACAATTGAGGCGCAGACCTCGTGCGTCGCACTGGTAACAATAAACTGCCATTTCTCCGAGACATACAGGACGCCTTTTTCTTTTTCTTTTTTTTTTCCTTGGAAAATAGAGAATAATTCTTTGATGTCATTCTGCTTTTTTTTTTGTCACTTCATCTCGAGACTCTTTCCGTATTATTGACCTTGCTTGTCGTGGATGGTGGCTTGTCTGCCATGGGCATCAACTCAGGCCTGTTACTTATAGCTATCCCAGTCAGTATCTGTCCCTAGTAGGTAGTAGACAGGCAGCAAGGGTCCCCCCCTACCTCTTTCCCTGTTGCATAAATAAAAAATCTCCGCTCCATCACAGTCTTGCCAGACCCCTCCTTCCTGCAGCAGACACAGTGCGAACCCACCAGCACCCCCTCCCTGCTCCTCTAACAGTTCACGCCTCCTCCTCCATCCCAGCCCTGGACATGATCCTGGCACAGACAAGAGAAAGAGTGTACATTATGCGCCACGACGGAGCCTCCCGGTCCGTGGGCATCACACAGAAGCATCGACACGATTTTTTTTCATTTATTTTTTTTTTTTTCTTTTTAGATGTACAGCTCCGCCGGTATTCGAGGGACACGCTCGAGCAATATCCATCATTCTCCGCCTTCTCCTCTCACTTCATGCTGCCATCATACAGGTTCTTTGTTTCTCTCTCTCCATCTCCACCGACCTCGCTCTGCTTCTCACCCTCGTCGTCCTTCCCACCTGTCTCAACATAATTGTCCGGTCTCTCGTTCATCATCCCGGTTCATCATCCTCGCCGGGCTTGCCGCCAGCTCGTCTTCGACAAGATACTCACCCCGGTCTGCTCGTCTCCCATTCTCCATAATGCTACAGGAGTCACGGAAGAAGCCAGAGCCCCTCTTCATGAACCCTGTCTTACATCTGTTCCTCTCTAATTAATATCTTAATATTTTCTTCTTCATTGCATCTTTTGCCGTAATCGGTATCAGCGCTCGTGTCTACCCTTGTCCACATCACAAGCTATTTGGTCGCTTCAGACTGAAACAGCAAACGAGAGCAGATCCTATGGACGCTGATGCCACGAAGACCTTGCGTCAAATTCACGATTGTCCTAATGACGGTTTCGACCTATATATAATAGCGCCCTCGATTACAAGTTAGACCTTCTCGAACCTTTGCTATTCTCGAACAACATTTCGAATCTACAATCTCGTCCGATCTACACAAGGGCATCCAACTTTCATTGCCCATCTTTGCCTTGCTTGTTGTAGCTGGAGAGCTAAAGGAGAAGTCGCCAGCATCCCGATCCAGGTTCCTTCATTCCAGTCGCGCTTTGACGTTGCGACCAACGGCTCCATTGTCAGCACGGCCCGCAGCTTCCCGCTTCCGCGCGACATTGTCTCACAAGATTTGACGTTACACTAATTGCCTTTCCTTCAGACCTATTCCACCCGTCAGTGCGCAAGGCCGACGACGGCTCGTTGGGAGAGGTTGCAGAAACGAGGAAGAGAAAATTGAGTGTACACGTCTGCTTAATATAAAAAAAAAACAGAACAAGAACAAAGGAATAAATTAACGCAAAACGAAAGGAAAACAAAAAGAAAGACAGGTGTGTCACTTCAGGCAGCAAGATTGTCTGCTTCGGAAGGGGAACTTGGCTTCAGTTCTTGTTGGTCCTGCCCTGCCATTGCTCTTGCACTCGGCTCGGCAACACAATCCAACCAACAGCTTTTCTATTAGTGAAGCCTCTTCTTTATCATTATAAAACCCCCTCTCGTTCACCTCATCAACCCCAAAAAAAAAATCCTCTCTCATCATCGGAAGAATTCAGTTTAAGGTTTCTTCTTAGCTTTGCAAGAAGTTGCTGTACCTTCCCGGAGTCTGATACGAACCAAGAGACGACCCTCTCTGCCAAGTTCTCGACCAAGTACAACAACCTTGTAAGCAGCGAGCAGATCCGTCATATCAACCAAAATGTACACTCCCCCCTCCCTAACAGTCTCACGATCCATCGATTTCCACATTGTCCACCTCTACTCCATACACAATTACACCATTTGTTCTACTGCATCTGCGGACTCGATCCGCTCGCACAACCACCCCTCTGCATCATATTCACAACCCACCTCCAGAGTAACAGCAACTACACAATCAACAGAAACTCCACGGCCCATGCATAGACCGCTTCTTATCTACTCTGTTGAATCATCTCAGTCTTTCTCTTCCTCTTTTCCATCTATGCTTTAACTGCCCCCTCGGTTCGTTCCCGAGAATAACCTCAACCCCATTCGCACCATCAGTAATAAATACTCTTTGGTTAACGATTGTTGACCGAATTTATCTTTTTCATCATCAGATATATTCCTCATTCCGCATCATCGCCATGCCGTCTCAAGTCCAGCCCGATGCCATCACGCAAACTCCAAAGCCGGCCCCGTCGGCCGTCTTCCCGGGCCACGGCCAGGTGCTCGACATTGGCGGCAGTGCCCTTAAAGGCCTATACGTCGACTCTCTCGTAGAGACCCTCAGCGCCGTCGACTCTGATCAAGTTCCCACGATGCCCGACGAACTTCTCTACGACGACAAAGGTCTTCTCATTTGGAATCAGATCATGTCAATTCCTCAGTTTTACCAGACTCACGATGAGACTGCCCTGTTCGATCTCAATAGTGCAGATATCATTCGTCACGTTCCTGCCAACGTGACCATGATTGACTTGGGTTCTGGGTAAGCCTAGTCGATGCGATCTTCCGATAGTTAAAGGCCACCGAACACTCGCTAATTCTCATTTTATTCTCCTACTCCCTAACAGAGACACGAACAAGGTCGACCATTTCCTTGCTGAATTTGAAAAGAGGCAAATGCCCGCGACCTACCTAGCCCTCGACATTTCAAAGACTTCACTGGACCAGAGTCTCACCGATCTCTTCGCAAAACATTCCGAGCCAGACTCTGTTGTGCACTGCGGCGGTCTATGGGGCACTTTTGAGAATGGCCTGCAATTCGTCGACAAAATTTCATCGCCCCGGCTCTTCTTGTCTCTCGGCTCCGTTCTCTGCAACGATCCTTGGCCGAGGGCCCTATCCAATCTCCGTACGTGGGCTGCTGTCCTTCGCCCGGATGAGCATCTGCTCATCGGCATGGACGGCCACCTCGTGACCAACCACAGAGACAAGATCTGGGCAGCCTACCATTCGTGTGACGACTTGTTCCGTGAGTTCTTTTGCAACGGCCTGGATAACGCGAACAAGCTGCTCGGTTACAGACTATTCAACGAGAGTGATTGGGACTTTATGGCCGAGCTGGAGGAGACACCCACCACAAGGCACAGATTCTTCATGCGAGCCAATAAGGACATTGCCATGCAGGATGACGGTGCCCTGATTCCCAAAGGCCAAGAAATGGACTGGTTCGACTCGCACAAGTATGGAGAAAGCGACGTGCGTCTCATGTGCTCCAAGGCCGGCCTGACCGTGATCAAGTCATGGAGAGCGCCGGATTCGGACTTTTGTAAGAGCACCTTGCGGCGGCCAAACGCACCTTCACTAATGACTGTATATAGACCAGTACCTCGTCCGCAGTCGCTCTGTTCTGGATGGCTTCGAGGACCACGACAGCGGTGTTTCTGGCTTGTGATATCTCAGCTGCTCTACACTTAGTGCTGTCAAGCGTTAGAGTAGCGGGTGGGGATGTCGTCTGCGGATCGACATTTATGATTTAAACATGTATCTGGGCGATACATTCGACGAGTCACGTTGTTAGACTCGTGGCACCCGGCGATCAGGGTTTCGCGCATCACGTCAAGCAGAGAACTTCTTTTTCGGTTTTTTCAATTTTCGACGTCATGCGCTCCCACCACTGGTACCTCCTGGCAATAATGGGCGACAAAGAAGCGGTGGTTGAGGACAGCGGGATCTGGGTGGGCATCCAGCTCTGAATTCGCACGAGGGCTTCGTATAATGGCGGCACGCTCTAAGATGTAGACGATTTGAATTAGCAGTGACTTTTGATACAACTAATATTGCTTCTTTGTTTCGTGGATGGCTACCTACACTGCGGACAGGAGTACAAATGACGTGCCGAAACCAGCATGTGGCTACTTCAATGTGCTCGTCAATGGTGGCCAAAAGGCCGAGAAAGAATACGGGTAGCAGGGGTGCTTGAGCGGTGAAGACGTTGCCCGATGTCGGCATGATGGAGATACACTTGGCCAAGTCGGCCAAGTTTGCAACCACCTCCGCATGATTACGAGGCAGTCTGTTTTCACGAGTTGTCAGCAGAGTGGCTCAATGGTATGCGGGCAGGGTATCTGCTCCCGTTTGGTTTACCTGAGTAGGCGACACTGCAAATATAGGATGCCAGCTATTCTCCAAGATTCGGCCGTCACCGTCGTCATGTCCTTGACAGTCTGCACCACAAAGTTCTCGTCCATCAGACGAACCCATTCGATGGGTTGAGGCATCTCATGCACGCTGCTCCATGTGTCATGCTCCACACTCCACTGCCGCATATTGAGAAGTTCTAAAAGCAGGTGCTGGGCCGTGATGGGAACGACGGGTGTCTCTGGCTCTTGGTTCATGCGCGTCGCGCAGTAAGTGATCTGACTAAAAATGTGCAGCAGCCGTTTCGAGAATCCGCAGCCGCCATGTATCTCATAGAGGTCGCAGTCGTCTCCATAAAGGAGGAAGCCGAATCGGGAAGCCTCTTTCGTCGTAGCAAAATTGGCCGGCGGGGTGAGGGTCATCATAGGCTGGGCCAAAATCACGGTCCGGCTGATAAGAACCATCTGCGACAGACGTGAGGCGCTCACCTGGACGTTGCTTTTTTTGTGATAGTTCTCAGCAAGAGACAGTAGGGTGACGACGCTCTCCAGAAACTGGAAGCCTAACAGCCAGCGTGGCAGTTGAGGCCTCGAGAGCCTGCGTTCTATGAGAACAATATCCTGCATCGACAACAGCGATGCTATTGTCAATAACTCATCCAGTTCTCTCAAGTTCAGATTCTCATAGCGATGCATCAGCTGACCCAGGTGAGCCTCGGCGATGGCAAACTTCTCGTTGATGCGCTGCCGAATGGGCGCACCAGGTGTGTAATCATGGATATAAATCCCAGCTAGAGACTGCATGGCCGCCAAGACTCCGTCACTTTCATGCATCTTGGCGAAGTCAGTCAGCCAGAGATTGGTGCCCATCAAAATGCTTCGTCCCGGACACCAGTTATTCACGTCTACAGCATGGCATTTAGCGCAACTTCATCGACGTCGAGCGGGACATGGTATACTAACAGAATTTAAACAAATTCCTGTCCATGGGAGTCATTGTGGCATGAAATCCAAAGTGTGGTGGGTTAAGTGCTGGACTTCTTCCCGGTCGCCGAGTCGGGGATGACAGTACTAGACTTCTTCCCGGTCGCCGAGTCGGAGATGATAGTACTGCACTTCTTCCTAGTCGCCGAGACGGGGGTGACCGCGCAACATCCAAGTTCGTAAACGAGGAGCTCGCGGGAGATGCGCAGGACGTAGTGGGAGAAACTGGAGAGGCTCGCTTAGAGTCCGAGGGAGACAGAGAGCCACGGTAAGTGTAATACCAAGATTCGCTTGGGTCCGGTTGTTCAGGGTTTCCGCGAGCCGTTTCGGCATCCACGGCAGTGTCCTTGACTGGTTTGGCATTTGCAAGCCTCTTTAGTTGTTTTTTAGGGTCCTTGGACCAGTTAAATTTGATGTATCCGTTGACCTGACCGCCATTTGGCGGGGCGACATTAAAAGGCTTAATAGGGTATTGACCAAATGTGCCGATACAATCCGAAAAAGGAGTCCTGAATAACTGCTTCGATCGAGTCTTTCTTTTCCGCCGCTTCTGTCGAGGTGGAGGTAGCTGTGTTGACATTTGTTGATGAGAGTGTGTTTGACCTTGCGGTGGTTCTACACTTCGATCTGCCTCGCATGAGCCGGACATGGAAGGTTTCAACTGTACGTTTGAAGGTTCATTGACAGAGACATCGGTGGCGTGGAGTGACGGAGCTGTAAAACAACATAACATTAGTACTCAATTGAGCAAATCTAGGGAAAGTACAAAAGAAGGACTGGATGACGATCAGGCAACGACCAGCCTATGCAGTCTAGTGCTTTAAGCTCGGCGGAAACCCCTTCGTTAAAGAGGTTACCCCTTTCTAGCTCAGTCATTTGAAGGAGAAGCTCGACCTCAACATGCTCAGGCGAAGCGAAAGAGTAGCCGTCAGAGCGGATTTGAGCGTGTGTGGTACTCATATGTCAACCAGCTCCAGTCAGTTCGGCCAATTGTGTTGTGTGAACCTTGAGTCATCGCTTGACGACAGGCCTAGCTAGTAGGCTCGTACTCATAGACTAGATTGAAACATGCTACGCGCGGCTTGTGAGACTCTTACCGACGGATAGCGAGTCCCACGCGCAGGATGGACCGCTTGTTGAGATACCGTAGGCATCGGTAGGACCAGAAGCCAGGCAGTCAGCGGTGCCAGCCAAGAAGGTGGCCGGAGTCGCTGGGTCGAAGCCACCAGTCAAGTCTGAAATGTCAGCACCAGGATTTTGAAAGGTGTCTGTGAGGCTCCAAGTACTGGCGGCTGAAGTGGGAGAAACAGCGACCATGTCTCGTGACTGAGTCGCGTCTTGTGTTAGTCGCCGGCAGCCATGGTCGGATTGGTCGAGTCTGATGCGCTTCGAAGGCCGATGCATCTCCTCCTCAATATCACCCATGCGGTTCAAGCGACTGGGTCCAAACTCAGACAAACTCATCGACGCAGGTGGTGGAGGCAAGAGAGCCTCGATCAGCAGTTAGTGGCCGAGTAACGCAAGCAGGCGATGAATGAAAGCACCAAGGCGCTGCTGGCCGGGGTAAGGCGAGTGGGGTATGGATAAGGTGAACCGAGTGCAGGGCGAGCAGCGACAAAACGTTGTGTTGGAGCCAACAGAGAGAAATGAGGATCTGGAATCTATGTACCAACCCAGCAGAGGACCAGTTAGCGTTGCCAAACGATTGGGAGCCAATTCCGAACGATCACAGTCAGCGTGGCCAGTACGCACCTCGCTTGTTGTAAAACCCCAAGGCCTCTGGTACCCTGGCCGTTCGCTGTACACACGAGTGCTGCGCTGACAGGGGCTGAGTTATCGGGCAGCAATAAGTCTCTACCTATTGGTCGCAAAAGCCGACGACAAGGGATGTCGACTCAATGAAGTTTCCGCGATGGAGTCGCCAAGGTGGCATCTGCTATAGCACTCTACCTGATACCTATAATCCCCAGGTGACTGGAGTCTAGGTGACAGCAAAAGTACCTTGAGTACTTTTGTATCCCCGACCACGTCAGTTTGTAAAATGCAAATACACGTAGCAAGTACATCGCATCCACTCACCACAAACTCAAGCCTCGTGATGCAGATAATAGATAGTTGGCACGGGCAACCTGCCGCATCACCTCCAACTAGAGGCAGCTTGCGTGGTGCACGTGTACCCGTCCTATAGTTGCTTATGATTGTTTGCGCGTACTTGGCACTGCAAACGCGGCGAGTGGGGCCAGCAACGAGGGGAGCTTGATCGGTTGGCACTAATTGAGGCGGGTAGATAGATGTAGTGCTTTAGCAGGTACGTACTGCATAAGGAGGCTGCTTAATTAATGAGCCGCCAACTCTCTCGCCTGAAATAGTAGGCTATCGGTCGTCGATATAGTGGGGCGACGCAGATGCTGGCAGCCGCCGGCGGACAGCTGCACCGGGTGCAGGACCAACTCGGGCACCTTTTGATAGAATGTGCGAGAGAGGATGGTGCTCTTTGGTTAATGAGCTTTTGATTTTGTTTCTGCGATGTCTCTCACTGCTGTTCTGCAGCTGGTCAATGGTGTGGTAGTGAGGCGTCTCTGGGAATTTCTACCGCGCTGTCTGTACTGTGCCGGCACAGGTCATAGGCCATCCGTTTGGAGGGTACCCCCGGGACGCACCAGCGATTGATGCCCGAAGCAAACACACCAAAAAGGCGTCCGTCCCAATTCCCAAGTATGTACCGTTTTGCACAGTGAGTGTCTTTTTTTTTTAGGGGACAGTAAGCGGGGTCAGTTCCTCCCGGTCAGCAGGAAGAGACAAAACGCGTCAACTTTCAAACCGATGCCTGGTACAGCAGAGCCGGGGGACACAAGGCCAAAATGCCTGCTCGCTCGAGTCGAATTATTTTGGGTTTAATGCTCGCGTTGCGCAATCGCGGTGGAGGAGAGGAAGAGAGGGAAATGGGGAAACAGAAATCAGAGTGTGGAGAGACAAGAGAGGCAGGGACAGCGGGAACTAAAAAAGGCGCCCGTTATTAGCATGGCGATGATTTGACTTTTCTATTCTAGTTTATTTTCAAGTTACACAAGACACGAGATCTCGAGAAACTGGCTCGAATTTCCGGCAAATTAGCTTATTAGCTCCGCCATTCCTTTTCGGCGTGGCGACCGCGGGCTCGGGTGATTTGGTTGCGTGGTGGGCAAGACAGGATCGCGGCTACGGGCCAAGTTGAAGGGGTAAATTAGTTTGAAAAAGCATGAAAATGACAAATATACAAACATGACGAGAACATAGCTGGATTGACCGCGACGGACTTCAAAAGTCGACCTTTGCAAACCGACGGGGTAAGCCCTTCTCTGGTAAACATTTCGAGATGGCCCACGGTCATGGCAGCCGACGTTTTTCGGACACAGGGGAGGTTCTTCTAGGCGTCACCCAAACCCATCATGCAGTTCGCCCAGTATGGATTCCAGAGCAGGAGGTCTGTCTGGCTGGTGGTGGGAAGGGGCAGGCCGCTTGGGTGAAGGGCAGCTCAGCGGGCTCGCATGGCTCGGTACATACAGCCATCGACCTAGGCTGACCGGGTTGTTCAGATTTTGATTACTCTAGTCCGTACAGTGGCGCAGGGCATCATCCATCCATCCATCCCAAGTAGCTGGGACAACCGTGTTCCCCCTGACCGCTCAGATGATAGGTCAGTAGTATCCGGAAACCCTTTTTGAGATTGGCCTGGTGGCTTGTTTTCCTATATCATGACAGTTAATATGACCCAAGCCAGGTTCGACGAGGATGCGGTCGTCGCGGCGCCGCGCTTTTATGGCGGGCTTTCTGACTGATCGTTTGCCCAAGAGGCTCGACCCAAGAGCCCGCAGATCGTCTAGAACTGGCGCCACCCATCCGGACCAGCTTGAATCCGTTATTAGCAAGCCGGAGATATATTTCTGCTGCGGCTGAAGGCGTAGGTGCCTTGGTGCCCAGCTTCATTGGAGCCTGACGTGGAGGCAGCCGCTGTCCATTCTGCTTCTGGATTATGGATTAGTGATCGAGCGGGCTGACAATCCTGACAATGCAAGCGATGCATAATGCGTCATGCAAGCCACATTGCGACAAATATACAAGGCACGTACGTATCATGCGGATACTGCATTGTACTGTACATTACTGGTCCGAAGCCTGTGTGCAGATTGCGAGTGCCTCTTCAAACTTACCTGAAATGGCGACCTCCCTGGAATGCCTAGGCAGATTGTCTTGCGCCTCAAGAACTGAGGACGAGTGTGTGGCCATGGTCTTCTTATATACCTTGCTCTGCGTGACACGTGTGATCTCCTCACTCGTTGTTTGCGACTTGGCTTGCCATCCCTTCACGATTCCTAAGACACGTACCGTACGTTCCCGCTGGCTGCGCTTGCGGGCCTACCCGTGAATCGGCATGCAAATCATCTCGTAAAATCCACCTGCGACTGCCGGGTCATGCACGAGCACATCTCATTTAATAATAAAGCTAGAGGATCTATGGCGACTACTTTGTACTTTACTCGCTAGGGCATCACAAAACCATGGCCCTGACGTGGCTCCCTTACCCTTTCGGCGTCCTACAGCAGAGGGACGCCATACTGTCCGCGGTGGCAGCTGGCGATGGGACTGATGTCCATGAGGTGGGGGGGGGGGGGGTGTTTCGCTGTCGGTCCAGCTATGGTGCCCAGGAGACCGGCCGGAGCGGCTGGTCTTTTTTTGTCCACACCATTGCTGGCCAATTTGTAAAGGGCAGGTAGGGTAAATGGGGGGCAACTGACAACTTGATCCTCCGGGGCGATTCTACCGGGCCGCCTTTTGGCGTTGTTTTCGCTTTCCCCAACAAATGCGGCCAATAAGATTTAGGCCACGGAGCCATCGCTGCAAATGGACTAGCTAGTCCGTTCCTACAGGTCAGAGCATTTTTCTTTTCTTTTGTCTTGACCTATCTAATGTTTCGTGTGCGCTGCCTTCAACTTGACATCTTCCCAGGTACAAGGATTCTGAGCACAGACCCCCCCCCCCCGAACTGGTATTTCTCAATACTTGGGCCAGAGTACTTGATTCATTGGGATCCTTCTCAACAAAAATAAAACATCGAATGGCTTACTTGAAGTTTAAAAAAGGACATGTCACTTCTGGAACCTGTCGCGGGCGGCGCTCAGCTCATTCCATTCAAACGCCGCAAAAGTCGACGTGGGGATTTAGAAACTGAACCTATGTATGTACTGAAGCCTGAAGCCTGCTTCGCCGAATTGCTGTCCAGGGATACTAAAAATGGTCTTTTCAATCCGGAAAGGACAAGAGAAGCCGAGAGAGGGAGCGGGAGAGAGAGAAAAAATGAAGAAGACGGGCATCATGAGAACAATTTAATGAGGACTCTCGAAAGCAACGCACAGGTTGGAGCGAGGGCATGACTCAGACAGCGTCTCGGTCTAGACAGTCATTCTCTGTACAGTGCACTGTACAACTTGCTCCCGTCAAATTACCCAGTACATACTGTGCGTACCACAACCTCAAGCTCGTGGAAGCACCATCGGGCCGTGCCGCTTGTAACATCCTCAACCCCGCATTGGCCACAACGTCATTCGGCCACATCGTGTGTTTCTTTCGCTGAATCTCGATAGCCGCTTCCGCATGCATTGCAAGAATTCCCTTTCTCCAAATCGCCAGAGTGGATTCGTCTTTTCAGCCATTCCGCTCCGATATTGACAAGTGGCTGCCAGGCCCTGCTCTGTCTTGTCTGCCTTTTTTTCTTTTCCACTACGCACCCCTCGGTGAGCAAGTTTGGGAGGCTGGCTTATCGTCCAGGCGTCGTTTTACTTGGCTCGTAAATGCAAGGCGCAGCGTATTCTTTTGTCGCCTTCACCTCGCCCGCTCACGTCCTGACTAGCTCCCGTTGACCGCTCTTGCTTACCTTTTTCCAGCGGCCGGCCGTCTCGTCCGCTTGCGGGGACCCATTCCTTGGATACTAACATCGATTCACGGATCTACTCCGTCATTGGCTGAGACAGATCGTTGTCGACAAGCGGACACCAGCCAGCTCTGTATCGCACGCCCCCAAGCGACCTCGCCTGCAAGATACAAAAGCACGGGCCCATCTGAGGCGCGTCGACCACGGTGTGCGTACAAGCCTTTGCGAAGACGAGGCTGAGGCAACCGGCTTTGTACCACGTGGGTGATTGTGTCTGCTCAAACGGCTACGCCGGACTGTACTGTGGGATCGACGTTGTCAGTGGAACGGGACAAAGAGCTGCCGCAGACATTCATACTGCTGTCAGCGATTGGGTGACGGCGGAAGACACCTTCTGTGCCCAGGTCTAACTAAGCTCAAGAATAAAATGACAATGGAAGGTACTTTTATGCCGATGCCGAATCAGGCTCAGTTTTTTGAAACCAGTCTACCACATAGCCGCTCTCACAGCTCTATTGCCTTTGCATCTCTACTCAAATCGCATCTCAATCAGATTGCGCATGAGTACAACAGCATGGCCACCGATCCTTCTTCTTTTCCTGCTTCGCCGACTCCCGATGGATCGGCAGACATTCTCATGGAGCTGGGGGACTACATTACTCGCACCGCTCATATGTGGTCGAAACTGACCCATGCGTTGGTCAATGGACCACATATGAACCAGATCGCCGCCAACGTGCATAGACAACAGTCTGTCCATAACAGATCGTATGACACGGCCGATGACTCCAACGTTTCTTCTGTCTCGGCTGTGGACGTGCGGATTGGCCGTCTGATGTAAGTATCGACGTTTGCAAATTCTGCAAGTCATCGCTGACGCGCGGACGTCGCGGCCTCGCGCAGTAAGATAAGAAACTTGACGGCCAGATTCTCCGAGGATGTCAATGCTATCTGGCGGCCAGTCGAGCCTCACGTATCTACGCCCCCTCAGACTACCCGCAGCGGCCATCTATCGCTCAGCCAGTTGCTATCGCCCATCACAACCCAGGATGCGCCGCCGGCGATGGCTTTTAGCGCATCTATGGCTAGTACCGTCACAGGCGGTTCGGCCACACAGATGAGCCCGGACGCCGATGATGAGTCGACGTCGGACTCTGAAGACGATGAGCTCTTTGCCAACATCAACATGGATGCGCTGCGGCAGCGTGGCAAGGGCATATACCACTGCCCCAAAGGCCTGAGATGCAATAAAGGCGGCGTCGACGGCAACGGCAAGCTCGTACAGTTTGATCGCAATTCATCTTTTGCGTACGTCATAACCACCCTTCTTATGTCTGTTGTCAGGTCTGCCCTTGTTCGTGCTGGGTGGAAGGGGACTGCATTGACGTCGGCCGCGGCCAGCATGGGGACTATTCATATTGGGGCACAAATGGCGGTTGTCATATGTTACTGAGAACGCAAAGCTATCGCCCTTACTGACTTGAGATTATCGTCAATAGACAGCACTGCAACAAACATCGAAAGCCGTGGATATGTGACTTGGAGTACTGCCCGAACACAATAAAGAAGCGGCGATTCGCTCGTCGTGATGGGTTAGAGAGGCACAAACAGACAGTCAAGCACATACCTCCCGTATACTCGGCATCGGCATCGGCATCACATGACAGACCCTCTCTAACAAAATGAGGGCAGTCATATGGCGAGTGGTCGCTTTGGAAGTGATTGCTCATGCCAGGCCTGGCCAGCGCACCGTTTATGACACTCGGCTTGCTGCATTTTAGCACAGCCAATGGGGCAAGCCCGACTATTTAGTCTAGCGCCAAGACTTGCCCAATGCTCTTGGGGGGGGTTCCCAGTCGGATAACATGAAAGGATGTAATAGAGAGCCTTTCGGCGATGCACCTCACAGATGGCACGTTGGCTTGGTCGGCCCTACAGAGGGTGGAGTGAGAGAAGAGAGAACAAGGCGAAGGAGGGTTGAAAGCTCCGCGCACATGAGTACTAGTACACAGCCGACCCCCTAGTAGCCCTGAAAATTCACCCGCTAAAAGCAAAAGGCCTAACGCCTAGAAACGTGCTGTAGCGATTGCTAACAGACTTCCTCTGGAGCTAGGCTCCGCGGATGTCTTGTCTGAATTAGGTATAGCATGACTTGCAATGTAAGTGGGCCCGAGCCCATTATGCACAACAGCGACAGCGTGCAAATCTACAGTAGAAGCGATGTTGCAGAGCGTAGAGGCGACTAATGGTGGCGATCATTCTTGCGATACCGCTGCAGGACCGGCAAGCTGAGACTCGATACTATTAGGTATCATAAGGAGAACTATAAGAGATAATGGATATCTTTGCACCATAATCCCATGGTAACGGCGGCTTCTAGGTCGTTGGGCAGACATACTTTCCCTTTAAGCTCGACTGACGCAGCCTCTCTAACACCCTAGTATGTAAAGAAAATAGGAACATCGTAAGACATTTCCTAAGATAATAAAGGTGTTTGCATTATAAGTAATGCGAAAGTAATATTGCTTGCGCATTACTCTAGTCCTAGCACCCTAGAAGAGGCTGCGAACAGGTACATAGAGCAGCTCTATAATTAGCTAGTTAATATAGGAATGTAAGGACACTATATATAAAAGAGATGAATAGACACACCAGTATTAATTACAATGTAAATGTAAACAGGGTTTCATTTTATCGAGCGACTACGAGATGCATAATAGACGGCTAATTCTCATATGCTAATGCTTCATAGCAATATAGACACGCCGCCTTGCCCAAGCCAAGTCGGTGCAATGGTCACAATGGCCAAGTCAATATTGGACTGCCGCTCTAGCAGCGACTTGATGATTTAGCCCCCTCCCTTAATCATGACGCTTCGAAGGCCTTTTTCCTCCGGGTTGGCAAGTAGATCTTGCCAGTCGATTTTATAAGGGCCGTTCCCTAAAACGGGTATGTCTATAGTGATGTATTCTCTACCGTACCTTTCTAGGATTGCCTTCTTCTCCGCTGGCGGTCCGGTCAGCGCGGTAATAATCTAGGGTGGTCGGCCGCGGCCTTCGCGGCAGAGCTTAAGCAAGTTAGAGTCTTGAGTAAAAAATCCTCACGTGCGTTGAGGTCGATGATAATCGGCCGCGGCTAGCCGACGAGGCCCTCACTACCATAGCTATCGACGCCGGCGATGCGGCAGATGAGGCTAGGGTCGCCCGCGACGGCCATACCCACGCCAACTAGGATGCCGCCGTGGCGAGAGCGAAGGTAGTGCGCCATGGCCCTAGACTGCGGCCTAGAGATAGCCGTTAGGACACCGGGCGACAGAGTGAGCGACGAGTCGAGCGAGGTCGTAAATGTCAGCGTGGTGAGCGGTTGCTGCGGACGAAGCGACGAACCATCCGTGGGCGGAAGACGCTCCTTAGAGGCCAGCCGCTGCAGAAGCTGCGCGTCATCAACCCGATGACTGTGCTTCAGAGATCAACACGGAACCTACATCGACCTTCTGTTTCCTTTCATGGCGCCTGACTCTCTGCATTATGCCTACGCAGCCCACGCCACTACCGCCTTGAAGCAGACACGTTTATGCGGCGTCTGATGGCGAGCACCTGCGACAGTTTGGAAAAGCTTGTCCTCTGCGGCGATCAGGTCTGGCCCGACACGGAGGTTTTGCAATGCTCGACGAGGCGAAGCGGCAACACCATCTGGCGGCGGCTGAGCGCGCTGCCGTCGATGCTCGAGACGCCCGCCATCTACACGCCGGCCTTGTCGCGTCAGAGCGCCTGCATCAAGCGCATGTTCCTGTCGGGTCGAGAAGCTGCGCGCTGAGCGGCTGCCGAGGCTCACAAAGGTCGAGACGCACGTGTACAAGAGGCGCTGCTTTGGTTTATATCTTGACCGCTGGGCGGTGAAAATGCAGCGCCTCGAAGCTTTCTGTGCGGACGGAGATATTCTCGTCCAATTTAAGGTGATAGGTCTGGGAAACAGGAGGCGTCTTGAACAGATACCAGCCGGACTATTGGCGGGCACAACGTGGAGGTAAACCTATCTATCATCCTCAATAGACTATGTGTGTAGATACAGTCCATTTAAGACTATGCTAAGAAGGAAAAGTTATGCTAAACAGACCAGTCTGTTTAAAAATTTAAAAAGAATAAAGCTGTCAAGGAGGTGGTCCCGGCCCGAGATGTTGGTCTTGGAAGGCTTATGAGGGGTTTCCGTACCTCCGTATATTGGAACCGAGACATTGGCTGATTTGGCAGGAAGACTATAGACTTAGCGCGAACTACCTATATAATCTACAGTCGGTACTTTAATGCGTGCCCATGTGCTCCGTGTGTACGCGTATGTGTATATTCTTTAACCGACGGGTACACGGGAGAGATGCTGATGCAGCATCTACAGGCGTCTAGGGGTATATACTCAGTATCTACTTAGGACTACTGAGCAAGTCGAAGTGAGCTACTGGTACATTAGTAGGTACCTGCTAACTAAGGTGCTGTACTATCCGAACTACTGGATGTACCAGAGAATGTCGAAGCCTTTCTTGGGCAGCCGGTGCCAACTCATCAGGCCCGGACGGCGGGCGGGCCTTGGACACCAAAAAGTATCAGGCCGAAAAGTATCGGTTCGGGAACCAGTCTTCCATGGTTACTTTCCGCCTCTTGGCAGGTGAAGGGCTGGCCTGGCTTCTTTGAACAGTTCCTCTTATTATGTGCGATATGTATGTACATACTAGCAAGACATTGGGTTTTGCCTACCTGTGCATTGCGGCGTTGTGTGTATCCCAAGTACCCCGGGCCGACAAAAAGTGTCGTCATGTGCGGCCTGACAGCTGCCTGCGCCGAAATGAAACGCGGCGATTCCACAAAGGTACAGGTGCAACAGATGTGAGGCTTATAAATCACAATTCTGCCCTTTCTTTATTTTATTGTTTTGTTGTTTTCTTTTGCCCCCTCTGGAGAGGGGGGGGAGGCCTTCGTGAAGGTAGTACTGTAGGTACGGGAGAGAGAGTCAGCAGACAGTGCCAGCTCGACTCATTGCTGTACCTGATCGCTTTACTACTACGCTGTTGCCTAGGGCGCGCAGGGTCCAGGAACGGCGGTGGGAGTACTGTCGTCCGCCTTATGCGCGATGAGCTCATGGCTGTCGTCGCGCGCAGTCCCGATACTCGTCTCTACAGATTTGGTCGATGACAAGCATCCACTATATCTAGACCACATGACACATGACGTCTTTTTTTTCCACCATTTTTTATGAGTGTGTGTGTGTGTGTGTGTGTGTGTGTGTGTGTGTGTGTGTGAGTGTGAGTGTGAGTGCCTAATTGGTAAAGTAGTGATCAAGAGGGGAAATGAGAGACAGTAGAGGGAGGCGGCATGACGGCAGCGGGGGAGGGTTGTGCTAGTTGGACGTGGCGATGCAACATGATGTCGCCGCCGCGGGAGGCGAGCATGGCAATGAAGAAAGGTCCCATGTGAACAAATGTCTAGCAGGGCAATTGCCGTCTATCCAAGTATGTAAATGGTGATGCGGACCCGGACCTCAACAACGCCTCTGGCTTACCCCCTTCACTACACACCGCGCGGCGCCTTAATTTCAGCCGCAGTAACTAGCATGTCCAGACTGTCGGGAAGATAGAGAGGCAGGTTGAACGGCCAGTGAAATGAAGGCGAATAAAATGGTAGATCATGTTTCATTGTCACTAATTACAAACCCAGGTCATGACAAAAGACCTATCTATCAGTTGACAGGTCATATTTTTCTCGACGTCCTATGCAGATATCAGTATCGGTATTTCGCCGCACCGACTTTGCTTTGCGTTCTCCCCCGCCCCCCTTATGACTGCCTGACGCCGCAGCAAACGCGACACGTCAAGGACAGAGGTGATGCCGTCTGCCAACGACTGGACCCGAACAACAGACACCATAAATAGCATTCTTTAGGGAGGGGGTATGGAACGGTAAGAGGGTGACTCAGTGAGCTGCATACGGTTTTAATGGCCATGCGCCGCCTGGAGGGAGGGGGACAAATGAATTACAAAGGTATTATCCGTGTACAGTATGTATTTTATTATTATTAGTATTATTGTTATTATTATTATTATTATTATTATTACCAGTACTGCATGAATGGAGTTGATAAGGCGAGCCATAAGAAGATTTTGATCGATGGAGGATCCGCGTTGCGAGGAGGCGTGGGGTGAGTCTAGTAAAAAAGAAGGGCCCTCATGGCAAAAGAGAAAAGAGACAACAAGAAGCGCCAAGCCGAGCCCGTGGGGAGAAGAGAAGCGAAGCGAGAGAACAGGTAAACTTTGACGCTTATTCATGTACTGGCTGCCGATTGACGGAAAGACAAAGAGTTGCACGGCCAAGGCCGAAGAAGGGCCTTATTAGACGGGGTCAATTACATGTGAGGCCTGTTCGGAGGCATAAAGACCAAGAGGGGGGAGAAAAAAGAAAGGAAATGGTTTGGTAGGTGCAACGGCGACTTTTGTGACATGGTCTATGGAACTAACGGCAGTGGCAAAACAAAAAAGAAAGAAAGAAAGAAAGAAAAACAGAGGACTAGAAGAAAAACAACGGCTCGGCAGACGCGGGTATCCAAAATATTACCAAAAGAGTTGAATATTTCAGGTGGTGCCCTGTGTCATACGCTGACTCGGTCGTACAGTTCAGTACAGGCATGGGCCGTCTCATGTCGAATTCGTGCAGCGCCTTTTCGAAGCCTTCCAGTCGTGGTGTGGTGTACTGCCTGTGAGTACTAACTACTAAAAATATGTGTACTCCGCGTACTTTTGCGTGCATTTGTTAGCTGCAGTCCATTTGCGTCAGTGTCGTCAGCTACATAATTGCCATGTACACTGCTGTATCTATGTATTCTAGGCGTTCCAGGTCCAATCAGAAGAGGCCTCACTTGACTGACAGCCGGCGATAGGGTGGCTGACACCATGTTTTCTTTTGTATTCTCCTTACAACAGAAAGCAATACTACCTACTACCTATGTGCCTTGACTGCTTGCGCTTGCTGTGTGCCCTACCAATCGTGAAGACTCGCGGCTTTGCGAGATGCACACGCCCTATTGCTATTATTGAGTACTATATGTCCAGCACGTCGAGTTCTCAAGTCAACAGGTACACCTGCCGAGCAACCTGCGCACACTACATTATTTGTACAGACATTACAGTATTCCCTAGTTGTCCGGGGGGTACCACACATATTAGTAGGTACACAGCAGCCTCAAGTACGGTACACCGACATGTGGTATTAGTTGTGGCTGCGAGCAGTGCCTGCCACCTGGTACAACAACCGGCGTGCTTTCTTCACCCATCATCATCAGCATCAGCAGCAGCAGCAGCATCTCCTCCACCCCTCTTCTCCTTTCAACAGCTACCATTGCGCACAGCCATACACATCCCGGGCAGTGAAGTTTTTTTAACTTTTTTTTTCTTCAAATTCGCCCCCCCTGCTGACAGCGCAGAAAAACAACGGCTAGTTAGCTGGCTGGCTGGCCTGTAAGACCCTTCACACGGGTGGCAAAGAACATCCTAGTCCTAGCGGGAATCGAGCCAAGAAGATTATATTACATGCAAAGCAAACGCACAGCTGGTAATAAGTCGAGACACGGCCGCAACGTGGGACAGCTCATCATAGTGGACACGCGAGATCTCTACAGGGGTTTGGGGGGGGTGAACTCGTCACGAATTTCATCCCGCTACCCAGAGAGAGACAAGAGAAGAGGAAGGAGAGAAAAAAAAACAAAGCGACGACAGTCCAATATGCAAGAGCGTCGTGGTACAGCAAATATCATGCGAGCGATAAATTTTCGATTCCAACTCTAGACGATCGGCTCGATACAAACAAGTGAGAAGCATTTCTCGTCCATCCACTTCACCTCAATTTATTGCATGGAAAGTAAGGCAGGCCAGGAAAGAAAAGGGAAGAGATGATACGGCATATAAACAGGGAAGAGCAATGATTGGGCTTGCGACTCGTCTCGCTACATTTGTCACCGACGTCCAAAAACAGTGCAGCTCTATTGGTCCGTCAAGTTCTTGGCAGGTTGTACCGCAGAAGGGGGACTGACGCATGTTGACCCCAAATCGTCAGGCTCCCTCACCGAGACTTTGGCACTCTTGACTCTGGTTATTGTCATCTACCACCGGATCACCGATGCCGCTCCTCCACGCCACCAACCACCACAAACAAAGGGCTGCATATAATTGCCTCTTGTGGTTGATTAGCTCGATTCCGGAGTACACCGATACGCCATAGCGATGGCTAGCTGAAATGGATAAGCCTCTTGAACCCCCCCCCCTCCCTGGGCCAGGCTTGCCCGTGAGTCTTACTTGGACAAATCACTAGTCTCACACGCCGTGACTTTATTAGCCCAGTCACTACGACGTTGCCCATCAACTCATCATGTCGCTCGGGTCGAGTGAGGTAGGTACACACAAACTAACTGCCCATACGGATCCCGCCAAGCTCGTCCCCTGCCTTGGCTCCCGTGTGACGGCGGCGTTGGCCCCGGCTTGGCTCTACTGCTCTCCTTCTCTCTCTCTCTCTTTCCCTCTCTTTCTCTCTGGCGAGCGCAGTCACTCCATCTACGCCTAACCCCTTGTTCACGTGGCACAGACGTCTCGTCCTGCCTGCGACAACGAGAGGAGAGGAGACAAGGCGTGGCCCGTGAGCATGAGGAAAGGGGTTCCAGAAGACGATTCCCTTTTTGAAGTCAGCCAACTATATCCGCATCCTCTTCTCGCACGCCCCACGATGCCTTTGCCATGCCACCCCGCTCTTGAAAAAAAAAAAGTTGCCGCGTACGGAAGAAGCACGGTCTGCTTGTATATGTTTGTCCGCCTGTCGGTCGGTGGAGAAGGAAGTGTCAATCTCATTTACCCAAAGAAAGCAAAAAAGCACATTACGACTTCCCGTCCAATCGCACCTTAAATTATAAAGTTCGATACTTGTCCCCATTCCGAAGCCATGCTTGCCCCGAATGATTCACAAGCCTTCACCCACACTCCTCATCATTCATTCGGGCCATTTCATGCCGTGTCACTACAACTACATAAACTGCTCTTGGCCTGCTTCATCATCACCCACACCCAAGGCTTTGCCCTTGCCCGCTCCATAGACCACGCACTCTGAATCACTGTCAATTAGCATCATCCACCACTTATAAAAACCCTCATCACTGCTCGTCTCATTCAACCACAATTCAAGAACCGTCTGCTACTTTGCAACAACCATCAAGACGCAAACGGTTCGCGGCAATGAGCGAATCGACCAACATGCACACGGTCGACACATCGTCATCTTCTTCACCTTCTCCCTCTCCAACCACGCACTCTACTTCCACTGTCGACACCATGCACTCGTACTCAGCCATGTCTGTTCCACCAGCCGAAAACACTGACTCCGTCATCATTGTTGGTGCCGGTAACTTCGGTGCTGCCACAGCATTGTCGTTGGTCAAAAGGCGTTTCCGTGTGACCCTGCTCGACACCACCGCTTTTCCCAACCCCAGAGCTGCTTCGCATGACATCAACAAGATTGTGCGCGATGATTACGGAGACACCCTCTATACCCGCATGATGGCCAAGGCCATGACCAAGTGGAGGGCGGAGCCCCTTTTCCAGCCCTGGTACCACGAGACTGGCATGCTTCGTGCAGATGATACAGACTTTGCTCGGCGAAGCATGGCCGCTTACGAAGCTCTGGGCCTCAAGCACAACGCTGAGATGCTTCCCGTCGATCAAGTCCGCAGACGCTGGAACGACGTATTCGCTACTGCTGACTTTAACGGTGTCGACGAGGTCTTCTATAACCCCGACGTGGGCTTTGCAGAAGCCGACAAGGCTCTTGCCGCCGTCATACGACAAGGGATTGATGACGGTGTCAAATACGTCGTGGGCGAGATGCATAAGCTTGCTTTTGGGTCCGAGGGCCAGTGTACAGGCGTGACCCTCACCAATGGACAGGTATTGTCCGCTGACAAGGTTCTCCTGGCCACCGGAGCGCGGACCGAGCACCTTCTCGCGCAGAGTGCTCCGGAGAACAGAAAGTTGCACTCCGGTGAGCGCTGTATCGCGACAGGCGCCGTCAGCTTCTACGCCAAACTTGACGGCCAGAAGAAAGAAAGATTTGCGGGTGTTCCCGTGCTTAAAAATTGCCTTTTGGCCGTCAAAGGTGAAAGCATGTCAATGCTTGCGGACGGAACCATCAAGTTCAACTGTGACATGTGTTTCACCAATTATATGGAATCTCCAGTGGCAGGCGAGAGAATTTCACGGCCACCAGACGACGCAAAGTTCAACACCTGGACGGGATGCGATTTGCCCAGCTCCTTGAAGGAGCGGGCTCAGCAGACGTTCCGAGGTCTCTATGGCGACGAGGTCGCCGACATCGAGATTGAATCGTATCGCATTTGCTGGTGAGTTTAACCAATCCAACCCCCCCCCCCCCCCGGGTGCTCCTCTCATCGTCAATCATGCAACCAAATTCTCCGCCACGATTTGAATCTCTACGAGACAACGGCTTGCTAACATGCTCGGAAAGGGATGCATCGACGCCCACGCACGATTTTCTCATCACGGACCATCCACACTGTGATGGGCTTTTCGTGGCAACGGGAGGATCTTTCCATGGGTGGAAGTTTCTACCTGTCATTGGCGACTACATTGCCGACATGATGCAAGGCACGCTAGATGCCGATTACGCGGCACGCTGGGCCTGGGATAAAGAAGGCGGTACCGGAGAGTCTGCCAACCCTACCTACAATGTGAAGGGGGATATGAAGGCGTGGATGTAGCGCGCAGAGAAACTGCTCAGCGAGCGTGCAGGCGATCAGTAGGGCCGAGATGCTCGAGGCTATGCCGCTGAACATGCACATGATGATGATTGGGCACGATTGAGGGTTGGGCTGGACAGGTGAAAGTCATCAGCAAGACTTGACTTGGTTTATGATTTCCAGTATAGTCTTGTAAGCATATCAGTCGGCGTTTGATATTTCGGTAAACAATGTTCATTTCATATTTTTGTTCGGATACAATGTAGCTGCACTGTTTTCGTCATATATCAATGCCATCATCTCCGGAGCGAGTAAAAACTTTGCTTTTGCTATCAGGCCGCAATTGTAGCCACAAGTGTATAGAATGCCTTGACGCAATGGCCTAATGATGCAGGAAAGGCTCGGACGCATTGTCTCATAAGTCACCATGCTATGTCTGGGACCCGAAAAAAAGAAAGGCAGGAAGAAGAAAAGAGGCGTGCATTAGATACGATCAAAGATGGCCTAACCAAGGGGTTGGGGGGGGGGGGGGGGGG